>JAJOOS010005922.1:0-55378 GCA_029582725.1 Solanum chiquidenum | reverse complement strand
TAGCATGTGTAATTCAAGAACTAAAGAAATACATAGCTAGGGTTCTGAAATTCATGCAATAAACTGAGCATTAACATGATAATCTGATTTGGAACATTTAAATAACTAATTCATGATGATCTGTTGAAATTCTAGAAACCCTAGCTCTGTTTATAATCATGGAATCAAGAATCTAACTGAATTCTAGGGACCCAACGGGCGAAAGGAACCCACTAGTGAAATCCCACATACCTGGTGATGAATTTCACGGAGAAATCCTTTGATTTCTGGGCTGGAACTGAAGAAAACTTGTTGTGTTCTTGAACTAGGGTTCTTGACCTCTCTTCTCCTCTTACGCTCTAATTTTCTATGTTTTGATTAATGACTTGACTTAGGTAAATTCTAGTTATGTTTCTAGGCTTAAACTGTCTAAAACCTCATAATTTAGGGTCTAAACGACGTATCTTAGGGGTTAAATAAAATAGCAAAAGACCAAAAGACCCCTGACTTAAATGTTGTAGGAGTGATCGATGGACGGGACTGACAGGCCGTCATTCAATCGATGGTCCGTCGGTCAAGTCTTCCTAATAGGGCTTCACTTAAACGAGCATAACATTTCACTCGGAGGTCGGATTTTAGAAAAATCAGTGGTGTTGGAAAGAGGATTCAATTATCAATCATATCATAGGTGATGGGACACATAATTCCTTTTGTGCTAAGAGTTATTACTATTTGAAGTTGACCCAATCACAATTTTCATCTAATTGGCTGCTGACCCTCATCTGCGGTCAAACCTACGGACTGTGGATCGAACGACTGTCCGTGCTGGTCGACCGTAGTTCGCATCAGAGGCTGGGTGAAGGGGGCCTCGATCCACGGACACATACCACGGACCGTGGTCTGATCTACGGACCGTGGATCTGTCCGTGGGTCGAGACTTAGCCAATTTTCTGAGCTGGATTTTGGGAGGGGCTGCAGTGGTGAACCACGGGCCACCAGCACGGACCGTAGGTCTGACCTACGGTCCATGGATGGCAACCGTGGGTTGCACCTGCAACTTATCAAAATATGCATTTTTGGTCTATCTAGGATACGGGGTGTTACAGTATTAATGTGCTCGCTGTGACACTCCACCTCTTTGCCTCGAATCATAAACGACTTCATCGGTTGGAACTCACAAGCCTTCTTCTTATTCTTTGGGACCAACTCTTCATAGGATATGTAGAATTCCCAGACCCAGGAAGGGATATAAGGACCCCGTTGCCTAGTGAACTGCTCCAACTTATGAAATCTGAGTGTGTCAAACACCTCAGCGTGCTTGCCTTCCAAACCCTCCACAGATAGTAGCTTTTCTTCTAGAATGGTTCGTAAGCCATCGCCTTTCAATCTGTTTAACAACCTCAGTGGAGTGACTATAGGAGGTGCGGGAGTTACTGATGGTGCCTGAGTTGGCACTAAGTCTGTAGTTGGAGGAGAGGCAACTGAGGGAGTACTAGCAGCTGTGTGCTGAAATCTGGTCCGGAGTGCATCCCTTCGGGTAATCAGAGGTTGTTCATCCTCTGGTTCTTCAAAATCTGGCTCAATAGCTACTCTTTTTTTAGCTATATGTTTCTTCCTCTTGCCTTTGTCTCCCAGCTGGAGGTTATCCCCTATTCTCTTTGACGAATTTGATCCTCCTTCATTGGTTGTAATGCCTTTAGTCTTTTTTTTGTGGTTGCTCAGTTAAGTTGGTGCGAACCATATCTGCAAATGATGGAGAGAACTTAAGAAAACACAATCACGCTCTAGTAAAACAAATCTTGTTGCAGAAAAACTCACCGATCCCGTCGACGAGTCGCCGAATCACTTTGGCGAGCTAAGTCTTGGTCACCGATGAGGTTAGCTAAATAATTGAGGAAAGTCAGCGGTACGAAAGTCCTTTCGGTGAGCAAGGGTTTTTCCGCCGAAAGTTACAGTTCATAAGGGTCTCAGGGGTAGCATACGAAATGTGATCAATATTACTTTTGGCGAGTCACCGAGTGCGTTCTGCGACCATGGCTTCTCGCCGAAAGTTACAGTCTCATCCAAATTGACCTGATATTAAGGGCGAGATGGAGACATTGGGCGAACCGCCGAAGGACTCGGCGAGCTCGACCCAGCTCGCCGAATGGGTCAACGTGCCTATTTTCAATCCATCTTCTCAAATTCAATCCTGCAAACACCGAAAGCAAAATCAAAGCACGCAATAACGAAATTCAAATGAGACCCATAATACCCATCACCCCTAAACATTCAGATTTCCCCCGAACTTGCCACATTTGGCCATATGACGATATTAGCTCTTAAGAACGATGTCACCCTCTCTATCATTGAGCAAATGCTCGATATTTAGCACAAACAAAGGTTACTGAGACGTTACCCAATCAATTAGAACAACATGCGATCACAACCCAACTCATTATACAACACCTAGATTACGAGCATTCGACAATCAGTCAACACAGGCAAGTTTTTCGAATTAAAATTTGCATATAATCATTCTAATCCTATAAGAGAGGCCCAACACACATCACTAAGAGACAATTATTGCAAATGAGTACAAAACTTTCAAATGTAAATGTGTGAAAAGGAAACCAACCTTCAATGTAAATTAAATTTGATTTGGAAAGCTAGGCGGCAAAGTATTCCAATTCAGAGCACAAGTCCCAACCTAACAAGCTAGAGTAATGTTGAATTAAAGAAAATGCTACATTGGTGTGAGTTTAGGAGATTTGTGTGCGAGGGAAAGTGAGAGAAGTTGAAGTTTTAAATCCATTATAACCGTCCAGTTCGCCCTAGTTCGGCGACGTTAGTTACGATCGCCATGTGGTCTCTTATCCCGCCGATTGTTACAGACTTGTTAACTTTTTGGGGTCAAGATGGAGGTCTAAGACAAATCTTGTTCAGTGGTTCGCCAACTAACCATTTTCTCGCTAATCTGTATTTTTCACCACTTTCCTCGTTCAAACCTGCACCTCTAATACACCATTATTTGTAAAAGTAAATTTAAGCATTTAAAACCTTGGGTTGCCTCCAAAGAAGTGCCCTATTTAATGTCATGGCTCGACGCGAGTCCTTAGTCACTCCCCATTGGTTGGGTTGGCCCTAGTGTTACTAGGTAAGCCCAATAGTTCGGTTGAGTGAAGAGGAGGCACTGTATAATTCAGGAGTGTCCTGATCAGCTGGATCGATCTATAATGGGAGCCAACCATCTGATTCAACACTTCGATACTCTCTTTCATTTCTTCCAACATTTGATCTTGTTCGGTGATCTTTTGGAGGATGGTTTGGAGTGTGTCCTCGACACGGTTGTTCTCCCTGCATCTAGACTGCTTCCTCTCGTGAGGAGGTATGTACCTCCCTTGACTCTTGCACTAGTTTTCCACCTCTGTTATTTTGGTGGCTAAATCGCGCAGCTGAGTTACCAATGCAGGTAATGTGAAGTCCCTCTCGACTTCTTGCCTTATCTCAGCCGTGTGTCCACTAGTTCTCTCAGCCATGCACAGGGAACCCAACTACACCAACAAACATAAAGAAAACAAAACTAAAAATAAGGTTAGTAAACTACAACTAAGAAGAACAAAAATTTTACTAATCTAAATATTCTCAAGTAACACCACTCCCTGGCAGTGGCGCCATTTTGATGTTTTCAATTGCATAATTAACGACACAACTTCCAGTACGAGTGTCTACGAATCGTGCAATAGTAGAGTAACCCAACCAAGGGTTGGAGTCGTGTCCCAAGGGAGCGGTTCTGAGAATTAATAGAAAAATAAAATTTGGTTCTAACTAGTCATAGCTAAAGAGATTAACGAGTAAAAACATTTTAAATTAAGGTGGGGACACAAAAGTTTCACATATCAATTTGGGGGTTTTGTCACAAGTATAGCAAAAACAACAAAAATAACAAGAAATCAAGTATGGGGAAAATTTCTTGGGGTGTGACCGCAATACAAGTTGAGATAAATAGTTGGGTACATGTTTTCGATAGGAAATTTGTAAGATAATAGCAACTAGGTTAAGCTTTACATAGAAATAAATTCCCTCTCGGGCAACTTACCCCGTTGCAAATGTGTTCCTCTCGGACACCCATTTGCCGCATGAAGACCAGTCTATGCCTTACCCCACTCACTCTCTCGAGCTGAGTGTTAGGATATGGAACTAGGGCTCACCCTCTCGGGCTGAACCTCAGGTCGTCCCACTCCTTAGGCCATCAGTCTAGTGGTCTTGGTTTCGCGACCTCCCTCTTGGGCAAGCCGAAAACACATGGGTGGCTTTGTATTTGCAACTACAAACCCATTAAATTAAACCACAACCAGTAGGTCAAAATCACCATTAAAACACATCTAACCTATCAGCAAAAGCAAGACCCAACAATAATAACAACACATATTTGCTAAATCACACCCGAAGAATGGGGGTTTTTAACCACACATCAAGAGATATAAATTTATATATTCAATGATGTTGAGATCAAATGGGTATAGAGAAATAAGTCTTGATTTAAACAAAGAAAGAAGAATCCAAGAGACCCACTTCCATATTGGAAGACATGAAACCCTTTTCTTCTTCAAGTCT
Source organism: Solanum chiquidenum (assembly GCA_029582725.1). Taxonomy (NCBI): domain Eukaryota; kingdom Viridiplantae; phylum Streptophyta; class Magnoliopsida; order Solanales; family Solanaceae; genus Solanum; species Solanum chiquidenum. The sequence goes on along the minus strand of JAJOOS010005922.1, from coordinate 50,803 downwards.
TAAAACCCTTACAAACTTGAGAGTAAAATATAGGTACTAAATAAAAATATGATACTAAAAACTGATTCTAAATATTCCTTTTTTTGGCTATAACTCTCAACGAGTATTTATAGTTTTCAAAAATATGTGTTGCGGCGGATCACTCGGTGACATTAGTCAGAATCGCCGATCACCTAAGTGATTCGCCCTTTGGTGTAGTTCATCGCCCTCTTGTACCATCCTTCGGCATCGTCGTGCTCTGGGTCATTGGGCGACATAGTACTGCTTTGCGGAACTTCTCGGTGATGCACCGACTGCTCTCTTTTTCCGCCGTCATGACCCTTTCCTTTAGGACTCAACACACTAGAAGAAAAGGCGAAGTGAGACACTTCGGCGATTCGCCAAGTGAACTCGGCGATCCTCAGGTTTTCATTTTCTTGTTCTTTTCAGCCTTTTCGTTCCTTTTTGCGAAGTAGTGTCCATGTTTTCCTTCAAACTTCAAATACCTGAAACTTAAAGGTTTTCATCAGATATTGAGATAAAATAAGCATTTGAGGAAACAATTTCTATTAAAATATAGCAAAATGAGTCCAATTTGTGGAATCATCAGTCAACAAACAATCAATATAACGCGAGGATCAATAAACAAGACCTAATTACCCAGATTATAATCAATAATATAAACCCTAGGCCAAACCCTTGATCTCCATACCCATAATAGGGATTTTTCCACCATAATTTCGAAATCAAAACCCTCCCCCATCGATAATTACCCAAGAAGCTAAGTTCTACGGATCAAAAACATTATTAGGGGAGTAAAAACCTTACCTTTGGTCAAGAAATATCATTGGGTCGTTCCTTAACTGTCAAGATCTAATGTTGCAGAATAATAACATTTTTGGGGTTTATTTTTTACTTAAGTCACAACTTTCCCGCCACACCGGACCTCATCCCGCAACAGCAGCCCCACCCTAGTGAAAATAATCCCACCTTGGCAGCTTGCACGTAGACAAAGAGCATAATTAACTGTTCCAAACTCCCATTTCACAACACACCTTCATCCCATGACACTCAGAAAGTATCCGTTCACGCTAAGATCAGTTTTAGCAGTTCTACTAGGCCAAATTCGATCGGTAAAGTCGTACGGTTTCCTTAACGTCTTAGATATCTACTCATGTGGTCAAATTCATAATTAGATCTTCCTATTGTTACCAAATTTCCCTAGACCTCCCTGACTTTGATTTCATCAAAATTTGGACTAGCTTGGGAAAATTCAAGTTACTTCAAAAAAGTATTTTGATCCAAAAAATTTCCTCGTTGGTTTTTCTATAACGACGGGAACAAGTAGTTAGAATGGATACCAATTTACCAATCACTCGTCCCTGAGTGACCAACTAGGAAAAATAGGCTAAAGCAACAATGGAGTAGTACCTGAATCGTCGGCCAACTGGGGATACTTATCTTGCATGTCCTTCTCGAATTCCCAAGTAGCTTCCTCAACCTTACGATTCTTCCATTGCACTTTCACGGACGTAATCTACTTGGTCCTCAACTTCCGGACATCATGATCAAGAATTGCGATCAGTTCTTCCTCATACTGAAGCTCCTTGTCTAACAAAATTGAGTCCCATTTTATGATATAATCCCCATCACCATGATATCTCTTCAACATGCACATATGAAATACCGGATGAACTCTCGATAAGTTAGGAGGTAAAGCCAACCTATACGCCACTGGCCCTACACGGTTTAGAACCTCAAATGGCCTAATGTATCGAGGACTAAGTTTGCCTTTTTTGCCGATCAAATCACCCCTTTCATGGGTGATACCTTAAGAAGAACTTTCTAACCAGTCTGAAATGCCATGTCTCTTACCTTATGGTCTGCATACTTTTTCTGTCTAGTTTGAGCTGCTAAGAGCTTAGTTTGGATGTTTCTTACCTTCTCTTGAGCATCCGTCACCAAGTCAACCTCCAAAGGTTTCACATCCCAAGCCTCAAACCATCCTATGGGTGATCTACATCCTCTCCCATAAAGTGCCTCAAATGGTGCCATATCAATGCTCGAGTGGTAACTATTATTATAGAAAAACTCACACAAAGGTAGGAACTTATCCCAATGTCCTCCAAAGTCAATCAGACATGCTCTCAACATGTCCTCTAATATTTGAATAGCCCTCTCCGACTACCCATCTATCTGCAGATGAAAGGTAGGTTGAGTACCCAACTCCATATGTAATTTTCCCCAAAACATAAATGTGAACTGCATACCACGGTCTGAGATGATAGAAAGGGGAATCCCGTGAAACCTTATGATCGCTTTTACATAAATCTTAGCCAACTGCTGAGCTTTATAATCTGTTTTGACTGGAATAAAATGGGTTGACTTAGTTAGTCTGTCAACCACAAACCAACCATAAAATCCATAGCTATTCTTTCCCACTTCCATTCCGGAATTGACATTCTCTAAAGCAAACCTACAAGCCTTTGATGCTCATATTTTACTTGTTGGCAATTTTGACACGTAGCCACAAACTTAGCTATATCCATCTTCATGCCAGGACACCAATAAAGTCGCTTCAAATGTCGGTATATATTGGTCATACCCGGATGAATGGAATATCTCGAACAATGGGATTATGTCAACAAACTCTGAATCAAGTCGCCCACTCTAGGAACACAAATACTTCCTTTAAAACTGAGCATCCTCCCCCCCCCCCCACATCAAGAACCATATATTGTGCCTTACCAATCACAGTCTTCTTCCTAAGCTCAATCAAATTCTCATCCTCATGTTGTTTGGCCTTGATCTCCTCAATAAAGGTGGCCCAAACCTCAATGCTAGTTATCACCCCATCTTTTTCTGTGATGTCTAACTGCATTAACTTAGATTCCAAGGTTTGGATTTCCTTAGCCAAAGGTCGCTTGGATACACTCAGGCAAGATAAACTACCCATACTCACCGCTTTTTGGCATAGTGCGTCTGCCACTACATTAGCCTACTTGGGTTGTACTGGATGGTCACATCATAATCCTTGAGTAACTCCATCCACCTTTGTTGTCTCAAATTCAGATCCTTTTGAGTAAATACATGTTGTAGGCAACGGCGGTTAGTAAATACCTCACACTTAACGCCATAAAGGTAATGTCGCCAGATCTTAAGAGCAAACAGTACTATTGCCAACTCCAAATCATGTGTTGGATAATTCCTCTCATGCACCTTCAACTACCGGGATGCATAAGTTGTGACATTTTTACCCTGCATCAACATCGCTCCCAAGCCTGAATGTGAAGCATCACAATAAAAAATAAAATATTTACCTTCCACCGGCAGTGTTAGAATAGGTGTTGTGGTCAAAAGAGTCTTGAGCTTTTGAAAGGTCTTCTCACATTTTTCAGTCCATTTGAATGTTATCTCTTTTTTGGTCAAATTTGTCAAGTGTGTGGCAATAGAAGCAAAAAATTTCACAAACCGATGGTAGTAGCTAGCGAGCCCTACAAAACTCCTAATTTCAGTCACAGAACTTGGTCGCACCCAATTCCTAACCACTTCAATCTTTTGGGGATCTACCATTACCCCTTCCTTTGAAACTACATGCCCGAAATGCCGTTTTTGGTATATCGTCGAGCCTAATCTTTAACTGATGGTAATCAGAGCTTAAATCAATCTTAGAGAAAACTGATGAACCCTGGAATTGGTCAAAAAGATCATCTATCCGAGGCGATGGAAACTTATTTCAAATGGTGACCCTATTCAATTGACGATAGTCTATACACATTTTCATACTACCATCCTTGTTCTTAACAAACAAGATAGGAGAACCTAGGGTGAAGCCCTAGGATGGATGAATCCTTTATCAAGAAGTTCTTGGATTTGAGCCTTAAGCTCTCTTAATTCTACCGAAGCCATATGATAAAGAGGGATGGAAATGGGATGAGTACCAGGTTCCAAATCAATGCAAAAATCTATATCTCTATCCAGAGGCATACCAGGCAAATTAGTAGGAAACACTTCTCTAAATTTTGACACCACATGAATAAACTCAATAGAGCGAGACTCAACCTCAACATCCCAAATATGAGCCAAATAAGCCAAACAACCCTGCCCTACCTGTTTCCTAGCCATAATGAAGGATATGATCTTAGCTGGTTTAAGCTTGTACACCCCTTCCCACTCTAACTTATCCCTATCGGGGATCTCTAGAGTCACAAATTTCGTAGTACAATTAAGCACAACATAATAGGGGGAGAACCAAGTCATGCCTAAGATTATATCAAAGTGATTCATATCCAAAATAACCAAATCACACCAAGTCTGAAAACCCCTAAACAAGATAGGACAAGTACGATACACATGGGTGACTATGACAGACTCTCCAACTGGGGTAGAAACATGGATAGGGGCCTCAAGTATATCACAAATCATATCAAATTCTGAGGAAAATCACACGGACACATATGAATAAGTAGAACCCGAATCAAATAACACACTAGCCATCCGGTCACATACAAGAATAGTACATGTGATCACTACATCAGAAGACTCTGCCTCACTCTTTCTCGGAAAGGCATAACACTGAGCCCTTTCATCTTGACGGGCAACTTCCCTGCCTGGCTGCGTCGTACCTCTGCCTTCTTTACAATTTCTCCGACCTCCACAGCCTTGCTGAATTCCTTCTACCCCACCTTATGGACGTCCTCGGCCATTATTACCATTTCCCATGCGTACCACTGCTCTGGTCTACTGCTGTGTGGAATCCAATATGCATAGGTAAGGACAATCTCTCCTCATATGCCCAGGTTCTCCACAGTTATAATAAGTGCGATCAAAAGATGTCCTGTTGCACGCTGAAGGTGCAGCTCCCTGGCTATCCTGAATCAAATTATGAGGTGGATTTCCCAAGTAATTACCTGTAAAAGCAGGCATAACAGACTGAATTTGTCGGGCTACAAGTGGTGGCCTACCTGAACCTCTGGAGTAGGAACCCTGAAAGTTACATGTGCTCTTAGCTTTCTTATCCAATGCCTTAACCTGACCGTCTCGCCTAACCCTCTCTACTTTCTTCACAAAATATGTTACGTCATTAAAACTTTTCCCCACAGAAGTCATGTACACAGACAATAACTGTAACTCAGAATTCAGTCCCTTGTCAAATAGACGGATCCTCTCTTCCTCAGTAGTCAGCAATTGCGTAGCATATCTAGACAATGCATGGAACTTAGCCTCGTAAACAACCACAATCATACCACCTTGCTCCAAACCCATGAACTCATCCTTCTTATGATCTCTCAAAGTCTGGAGCACATACTTTTGAAAGAATAGAGCATGAAACTAGGTCCAAGTGAGTGGGGTAAAGCTGAAGATCTGCATTCCACATAAACTCTCCACCCCTGCTTAGCTTCGCCCTGAAGTTGAAAAGTCACAAACTCTACTCCATGATGATAGAAAATTCCCAACTTATGAAACCTCTCATAGCAATCTAGGATGAACTCATAGGAGTTCTCACTCTCAGAACCATGGAACACAAGTGGTTTCAATTTCAAGAACTTAGTGAACATCTCATGCTCATTACCAGTCATTACGGGACCCAAAAAGGGATGAAAGAAAGAATTAGTACCTACAGTTCCACCCACCTTGAGGATGGTAATAGCAATAGGGGGGTTGACGGGAGTTTGAGTTGCTTGCACTGCGGAAAGAGCTCCAGGACCAACCAATCCTTTCAGGAAAGACATATTCAGTTGAGATAGCACTGGGTCTAAAGGAGGAATACTGGTAGTCTCAGTATGCATCTCTTCCTCTTGTCCAACATCCTCCTCATTCTAAACCTCTGCATTCTTCTCTATCTCTTCATGATGCGCAGTAGGGTTCTTATTTCTGGGAGCATTCTCTACTGGAGCTCCACCCCTAGTGGGTGCTACCATTCCTCATCCTCTACCCCTTGCTCTTCCTCTACCCCTGCCTCAACTGCGACTTCTTGGTGGGACTCCTCAGTGGGCTCATTAACGTGAGCTACAGTCCTGACACCGTTGAAGCGAGTGTTAACCATCTGCGGACAGAAGACTGAAGGAGGTTAGATACCAATTTGGATCACGAGATACCAATTATCACCAAGTTATAGCACAAACGGAGACAATAGAAAACAGAGAGATTCCTTAAGTCCTATAGTCTCTCTCAAAAAAGTACAGATGTCTCCGTACCGTTCCGCAAGACTCTACTAGACTCATTTTGCTACATCGAGATCAACGAACCTAAGGCTCTGATACCAACTTTGTTAGGACCCAGACCGTCGTGATTGGCACCCACACTAACCCTTCAGTAGGAGAACCATTACTACAACCCAACTAACCAAATTAATGAAAACTAAAGCATTTAAAGATACGGAAAAACGTTTAAATGTCTAAAGAAAAAATAGGGAGTTCCCATAAACTCCGAAGTCTAACAAAACAGTTACAGAAATAATACCTAGAACCTGAAAGTCAATGTACCAAAACATCTACGAACGATAAGTCTAAGAAAATAGGTGCAACCCATCTAACAAGAGAATAACTAAAGTACTAGTCTAAGTTCGAATAAGATGGAATGAGCAAAAAGAGAACTCATGGCAGCCTGGAAGAACTAGCTCACCCTTGAATTCGATGGCGATCATTGATCTCCTAAACGAGGTCTGTCAGTAGCCGCCTGAAGATGCCGTCTACTCAACAAAGAAAGAGCAAGTGCAATATCAGTACACAACCATAGTGTACTGGTAGGATCACACAACTATTCCAATAAGTGACACGTATACAAGTAACCACAACATTATAAAATAGGCATATACCGAACATATATAATATCAGTCATCATTTCAGGATCAATATACAATTCCACATGCTCAATAATACACATATATGCTAAGTCAATGGTCCTCTCATGGAACCCGTACCAAAATTGTTAGTTTGCCAGATCGTGACACCTGTTCCAAGTTAGTGTCTCGGATCGTGATACCCGTTCCAATATGTATGTTGGTAGGTGACATCCGATCCCAGTTAGTATGTCGGAACATGATACCCGTTCCATTCCACATGCCACAATCACAATCACAAGGTACATTCTCATAATCATACAATCAAGTGTTGATTCATGGCCTACAATCATTCATTCATACGCATTTACGATTAGTGTGATCAATAGTGCAATATTTGCATACATACATGCATTATAATGAAGCAATTACTAGCATATATTACACAAACATTAAATCACAACCATCACCTACCTCAAACAAAGCTTGAATCCCCTATGAAACTTGACTCTTTCCTTTCCGTATTCTTTCCATTTGTTCTTGGTCTACAAACAATCAACATAACGCGAGGACCAATAAAGAAGACCTAATTACCCGGATAATAATAAATAATATCAACCCTAAGACAAACCCTTGATTTCCATACACAGATTAGGGCTTTTTCCACCATAATTCCTAGATCAAAATCCTCCCCCATTGAAATTACCAAAGAATCTATGTTCTACGGATCGAAAAATGGATTCGGAGAGTAAAAACCTTACCTTTGGTGCTAGAAGCGGTTGAAAACCTTCAAGATATATCTCTGGATCGTTCATTAGCTCTCAAGATCGAATGTTGCAGAATAATTACATTTTTGGGATTTATTTTTGAAGTAAGTCGCTACTGTCCTGCCATAGTGAACCTCATCCCACTACAGCGGCCCCGCCCTGGAAGGAATAATCCCTCCTTGGCGGCTTGCACGGAGACAGAGAGCTAAATAAAGAGTTCCAAAGTCCCCATTTCACAACACACCTTTAGCCCATGACACTCAGAAAATATCTGCTCACGCTAAGATCAGTTTCAGGAGTTCTACTCACCTGAATTCGGTTCTGTAAAGTCGTACGATTTCCTTAACGTCTTAGCTGTCTACTCATGTGGTCAAATCCATAATTATATCTCCCAATTATTACCATATTTCCCTAGACATCCCTAACTCTGATTTCATCCAAATCTGGACTAGGTTGGGAAATTTTAAGTTACTACCAAAAAGTTTTTCGATCCAAAAAATTTCCTCGTTGGTTTTTCTATACCGACAGGAACAGTTCGTTGCATCATTATTTTTATTACTCTCATAATTTTATTATAATAATCTGTAAATAATTAATATTTGTTATAAATCCATTGAACAAGTGAATTGTCCATTTAGTTTATTAATGAACTAACATTCATGTATGTGTGTTCCCAAGGTGATATGAACCTTTATGGGATAATGATGTATCTATTAATTTGGCATTCATCAAAGTGGCATTTGAAGTGATTTATCTACTTATAAATAGAGGAATCATTCTCCATGTAAGACACACTTGAGTAAGAAGAAAAGTACTCTTCTATCTCCATTTCTTGCCTTCTTCTCTTTATAATTATTTTATTCTGAACTTGATTTAATAACATTTTATCAGCACGAATATGCTTTAAAAATTATAGTACTTCACAAAAGAGTTGTAGATGAAACACTTGTGAGCAGGGATAGAAAAGAATTGAAGAATAAAGAAGTAAATTTTTATGTTGATTTTCTATTAAGGATGAGGAACTTATTAATAGTTACTAGAGGTGAGAAAACTCGCAGAGTCTTATTTGACTAAATTTGCTTCTATAATTCTTGATAATATTTTTAAATGTTCATGGTAGAGTTCTATTGGTTTTGACTTATATGATATTGATTGAAGGGTAAGATGATGGATTCAACTCCCATCGCACCAAGAGGGTTGAAAAAATGTTTGAGGATAAGACGGTAGATTCAAGTTCTATCGCACTAAGTGCATAAGACATCAATTTGAGTTTTGATGCACTATGATGATAAGGTATTGCGTTCGAGTCTCATAGCATTATGACCTAACACGTATATGGATAAGACATTGAGTTTGAGTCTCAATGCACCATAATGATGATAAAATGATGACTAAGGCAAAAATAATATATTTTTTTATGAAAAATCTTGAAATTCATCCCTTTGAATTTTTTTCATTCCCTAAAAAGAATGTGGTAGCAATGTATGATAACTTTGAAATCCGCCAGCTGATTTTCTCCATTCTATCATATGAATGTGGTGGCAATGAATATAAAGTCTGAAATATGACAAGTGAAAGAATGTATGAATAAGGGCGTGAAGGGACAAATTATAATAGTCATCATTATGGTAATTATAAAAGGAAGAATAATATGAGTTCTTCAAATAGTCCTTCAAACTGTGAAAATAATTTTATCATCAAATTGTATGAAAGGTCATTGGACATGCGATTATCATTTGACCTAATTTGATAAGTTTATATATCCTCCGTCAAAAGAAAGAATGTAAAGTGATGGTGCTCTTTATATTTCAAAGTGATGTTGAGGTGGGTCATGTAAGTATGTTAAATATAACAATTTGACATGTATAAATGGCTATGGTCAAATCATGAAGAGATTGTGACTTGTAAAAAACATCGTGAATGTTTGCCCATTCTTGAAAGTGAATATAGAAAAATGTGAAGAAAAGAAAATATGAATAAGAACATATCCATGTATGGTTCAAAATATGTCACAACTCACCTCTACAGGAGGTTTGAGAGAAATAAATAAATTTTATTTGGAAGAAATGGTCAATGGTCGTGTACGTTTATACACCATAAATATTATGGTATGTTTATTGTGAACTACCGAAAGGTAAAAACAATCTTTCCTATAAAGGTTGTGGCCATGACTAAAATAATATTTTTGTGTGAAAAAACAAATTTGTCATTGATTGTGTACCTATGGTACGACAAAAGTAAAGCAAGAAACATGTCTTGCTTGTAATAATTTTGACCACAACAACAATAATAATATAATTTTCTCCTTGAAGGTGATGCTCACCATACAAATGGTGTCATGGAATATGATACTACACAAAATTAATTGCAAACTCTAACGAGTTATGTTATTATCAGAGGAATAATATTGGGATTGTAGTAAGTCTCAAAAGAAACTTTTTAAGTTTCGGATGAATTGAAAAGAAATATTGAGACTAAAAATTATGAAAATATTTAATATCTTCTGATTACTACAACCGAAGAGGGTTATAAATATTTATGTAAAAGGTTACCCATTTTTTCCTCTTATTTGTTGCACACAAACATGTGCATACTGATGAAACTATATTCAAAAGTAAATAATGAGTGTACTGAAATAAAGATGAGTTGGCATGATCGGTTGGTCATTCTGAATAAAATATGATGCAAAAATAACTGAGAATTCACATAGTTATATACTGAAGAAATAAAATATTCTTCAAGAATTCTCTTGTGTTACTTATTCTCATAATAAAATTATCATTGTACCAGCTAAGGTTTGGATTGGATTCCCTGAAATTATTTGGAACATTTAAAAAGGTGAATATGGGCTCATTCACCTGCCATGTGGATCATTTGCAACTATATGATAGATGCATCTATGCGATGGTCACATGTACTTTGTTGTCAACTTACAAATTGGTGTTTGTAAGGTTGTTTGCTTGAATTGTTAAATTAAGAGCACAGTTCCAAACTTTGAAATTATATTGATAATGCTGATTGGTTTAGCAGAAATTTTATGCCTTCAATTATAGTTAAACCATTAATTATGAGAACAAATCTCCTAAAAAGAAATTTTGTATGAGATGAATTTATTTAACATGTAGCAACACTTGTAGGCATCAAGCCACCAAAGGGCCCCTATCAAAATTGGTTCAGGGTCAGGACCAAATAATCTTCATCTTAAATGTTGAATGTGCGGTTATGATTTTTATTGCACCACCACACACAATGATGAATTTCCAAATAAGATTGGGATGAATGTTTGATTATCTAACATTAGGGAGAGAGATGATTGACAACTGAATATTATGTGTGAGGTTAATTATGAATTATCAAGATCCTCGTTAAAAGAAAATGTGAACATGAAGTTCAACTGATAATTCATTTGCATAATGTTGCAAATCAATTGCCAGATGAATTTACCCTGTGATATAATTCAGCTGCAAATTCTCCAATGAGAAGTCCTTGAAGGACAAAGTCTATGATACACCTGAAGTGTAATAGACCAATCGGTTTCAAATGCAAATTTTCTTGAAGAATGAGAGGATAAAATGATCAATATGGTCATGATAATGAGGAAAGTTATATAAAAAAGCACCACGACATAACACTTCATAAAATCTCGGAAAGGTTCAGGTACCTGAAAAATTAAGAGATCTCGATAAGTTATGTCATATTGGAATCGATATAAAATAATCATCGATGGTATCTTTGATATGAAGTAGCGCTCAATGATATAAATTGTGACGAGGATTTTGAATTCAAATTTGTCATATAGTGTGGACAGATAAATGATTGGCCAAGTAAAATGCATAATTCAAGTATATTTTGTTTCACTTAGAAAAGTGATATTTTGAATTGATAGTCCATAAATCAAGTTATAATGTCAGTGGGATACAAATAAATTATTATGCGCTGGTATAACCGTAAAATATCAAGTACGGCTTGTGCCTTGGGGCATAAAGGTTTGTCACAAAAATCTTGACATTATTGAAGATGTTTTCGCCTATGTTGGATGCAATGAGATTTGTTTTGATATGGCAATATATAAAAACTTGAATGCATATAATGAATAATTATCATGTCTAGCTAAACAATACTAATGGTGATATGAAAATCCTTGAAGCAATCAAGGTGTCAGAAACATATAAAAGTTTGAAAGAATTTTTTCAATAAAGCTTCAAGAATCCTTATATGGATTGAAATAATCAAGAAAGAAAATGGTACAAAAAGAATGATCCTAATTGTCTTTGAATTATTATGAAAAGGTCAGGATCTGAATATGTTATAATAGTTGTGTATGTTGATGACTTGAACATTATTAACACTCTTAAAGAACTTTCAAAAGTTGTTGAGTATTTGAGGAGGGAATCTAAAATGAAAAGATCCTGGAAAGACAAAAAATTGTCTTGACCTATAGATTGAATTTGGTGAATGAAATATTTGTCCATTAATCAACATACACAAAAAAGTTTTGATGCAATTTTATATGGATAAATCACATTCATTGAGTACCCCAATGATTATGAGATCACTTGACATAAATAAAGATTTATTTTGATCTCAAAAGAAGGATGAACAACTTTTTGGTGATGAAACTATATATCTTAGTGCAATCAGGGCACTAATGCATCTTGCTAATGATACTCGACTAGATATCTAATTTGAAGTAAATTTACTGCCAAGATTCAGTTCCTCCCCGACAAAAAGACATTGATAGAGTGTTAAACACATACTTGAATATCTTCGAGGGACCATAGACATAGGTTTATTCTATTTCGATGGATTCAAGTCAGAACTGATTGGTTATGCAGATGCAGAATATTTATTTGATTCGTATAAAGCTCGGTCTCAAACACGCTATTTTTTTATATGTGTAGGCATAATAATATCTTGGCGATCAAGAAGCAAACGTTGGTAACCACTTCTTCAAATTATGCCGAAATAATAGCCATCCATGAAGCAAGTCAAAAGTGCGTCTGGTTGAGATCAATGACACAGCATATTCAGGAAATGTGTGATTTTTCTTTTAAAAAAATAATATACCAACCACAATGTACGAAGATAATCAACTGCAAATGAAAGTGTCCACAAGATGATTGTTTCTATGAACAAGTTGAATGAGCAATTTACTTGCAGTAACGAGGTCACGAATAAAGTGATTTTCAAGAATGTATTCGGCTAAGCTCAAAGCCTCATCATATTCATGAAACAAGAAAATGATATATTAGAAATGAGTTCAATCATGCAACATCTTCTTGAATATGATTTGATCACAAAGACGCTGTCAATATTTGAGAAATTGGTATATATAAGATTGAATGACATCATCACAAGAAATTAAATGATCTTTCAATCAAGAGGAGAATGATACGCGTTGCTCTCTTTTTTACTTGACCGAGGTTTTATCCCTCTAAGTTTTCCTTGCAAGGTTTTAATGAGGCAACAAATAATGCATATCAAAAGATGTGTGTATTGGTTTTCCTTCACTAGAATTTTTTCCCACAGGGTTTTTCCTAGTGAGATTTTAACGAGGTACGTTAGCTATGAACATCTAAGGGGGAGTGTTATAAATCCATTGAACAAGTGGATTATCGATTTAGTTTATTCATGAACTAACATCCATGTATGTGTGTTCCCAAAGTGATATGAACCTTTATGTGATAATGATGTATCTATTAATTTGGCATTCATCAAAGTGGCCTTTGAACTGGTTTCTCTACTAATAAATAGAGGTATCAATCATTCTCCATGTAAGACACACTTTAATAAGAAGAAAAGTTCTCTTTTATCAACATTTCTTGCCTTCTTCTCTTTATAATTATATTATTCTGAGCTTGATTTAATAACAATAGTCATATTCTTGACATTATTTATTAATCATATTATAGTCCTATAAATTAAAACATTGTAAGGTTTGGACAAATGATAATATTAACCTTTTAAATTGTTATGTTTCCTATACTTAAATTATTCATTCTTTAATTTGACTTGAAGAATTAAATGAAAGCTATTGAATGGTGATCGGCCTGTGAAAATGGATATCGAGAAGAGTTCGGAAAATTGTGTATTGATTTCATATTATTTCTTTTTAATTTTTAATGATTAAGATTGTAAGCAGGGTAAGAATAATGTTGCATTCTTTATGTTTTTTTGGTTGATCTCTTTATAATTTTTATTTATATTTTATTTTATATTAATTTTTTATTGTCGTAAATTTAATTATATTTTTTTGGGTTCAAAAGAATAACTTATGTCTTTGTTGGAAGTCATTTAACTACTAACCAAATGTTTTTCTCTATGAAATCAATTATATGCCTGGATAAATATATAATGACATTTTATCATTTTTTATAAATGTGTGAAGCACGGATGAGTTCACTAGTTTATTTTTTTGTTGTTCTCTTTATGATTTTTTTTTTTATTTTCTTTTATATTTTTTTTTTATTGTCGTAAGTTTAATTATATTTTTTTTGTTTCAAAAGAGTAACTTATGACTTTGTTAGAAGTCATTTCACTACTAACCAGATGCTTTTCTCAATGAAATCAATTATATGGCTGGATGTATATATAATGACATTTCTCATTTTTTTATAAACGCGCAAAGCGCAAATGAGTTCACTAGTACATATAATAAATGAGACACATAGATAAGGTGATGTGACACCTCTCAATGGCTTCCATTAATATTTATCTTTTCTCTCCTTTTTTTGGATCATTTTTTTCATTTAATTATTTATTTATTTTTAATATCTCAAAAAAATCTTTACATTAAATTACTCAACTTTTCATCTACCACTATAATATATATTTAATATGTTTGATAAAAAAATAACTACTAATAACTCACATCTCTTCAACAGATACTCTTAATAAAAAGCATAACTTCCTTTTTTTTAATCTTCATAACCCCCAAAATTTAATTTGTTAGTTTATGAAACCTTATGGTATTCCTCCTCTTTGCCTATATAAATTCATATTTTGTGTGAATAAAATTTTCATTCAAGATTATTTTTTCACTTCTCCATCACCATAGCATACATAAGTGTGAGAAAGAAAATGTTAATCATCACATCATATGTTTGTTTTCAAGAAAGCCATAAAGAATTTAAGAGTAAGAATATTTCTTTTAGAATAATATTTTTAAATTATATTTTTTATTTTAATTAATGTGATACTATTTATTTGTTACAGAGTCAATTTAATTAATCTTTGAAACTATGTAACTAACAATTCTGTAAAATTATTTTCTTAATTTGTACTTGTAGGATGCAGAAGAAAGATGAGAAAAATAGAAATGTAGAGAAAATTGTGAATTTAAGAAGAAGAAGAAGATCTAGAATCTTACAATAAAATGTATTATGTATTATAGTATAAGGGTGTGATTTACTACTCTCTCCATTCATTTCTATTATTTATTGTAAAAATTTAATGTCTCAAAATTTACTGCTGCATTTATTCCTATTTTTATTGTACATTTGTAGTCCTAAATATTTATCACTCCAACCTTTCATTTTCTCTATAAAGAATGAAAGTCCATATCTATCTATTAGAAAAGTATTATAGCACCTCTCTTTAGCCAATGATTTGTTTATCTTTTTTCTCATTTTTTTTTAAAAAAAATCAGTATATTTCTATTTGTTATTACTATTTAGAAAATGTGTCAATTACTACTCCCTATATTGGTTTTTGTCCTTTCGTTTTCACCATAAAGAAAGAAAGTCTATATCTATCTATTGAAAAACTGTTGTAATACCTCTCTTTAGCCAATTGTAATGACCCGTTAGGTCATTTTGAGATTAGTCCTTTCTTTTTTATAAAAGATCTGTTCCGTAAATTTTAAATTGGAATTTTGAGTTATTCAATAACTACGGTTATTTAATTAGTGAGTAAGTTTTAAATAATTATTTTATTAAGTGGTTAATGAGCCAAGTCTATAATCTGTTTAATATCCTATACCACTTTGACCATATATTAAAATAAATAAGTGATAAATGAGGGTTACTAGTTTTGAGTCATAAACTGAAAATATCTTCAAACGGTGCACGAAACTTGAAGTATTATTTTCTGTTAGAATATATGATAAATATATTTTGACTCATTGTATATATCATCTTTGTTAAGTGAATGTTTAGTTCCTACTTATAGCTAGTTAGTTTCCTTAATTATAGCTTAATTATACTCTTGTGTTTACTGTATATAAACGGATGATTCTAATGAAATGAATCAAGGGATTAATCTCTTTCATGGTATCAGATTTTTAGGGAAAGATCCTTAAACTTTCTCCGTCTTCCGCAGCGCCCTTCCGCCCCTTTCTTCTTCTTCTTCTTCTTCATCTCTTCTCAATCACCATGTCTGACTCAAAATCTTCTTTTCACCCTGCTCTTGTTGTATCCAACATCAAGAACCAAGTTCCCATCACCCTTGATATGGAGAACGTACAATATTCCACATGGGTAAAACTCTTTAAGAATCACGCACGATCCCATAGAGTAATTGACCATATTATTCCTCCGGCAAAGGGCAAGGAGAAACTGCCTAAAACAGAGGAGGAGAAAGAGCTTTGGTCGACTCTTGACGCTACCGTTCTACAGTGGATTTACGCCACAATATCTCATTATCTTTTACATACTATTCTTGAGCCCGACACCACGATAATGGAGGCTTGGAATAGATTGCGTGACATATTCCAGGATATCAAACACTCTCGTGTCGTCACCCTTGAGTACGACTTCACTCATGTGAACATGGAAGATTTTCCAAATGTCTCTGCCTATTGTCAACATCTCAAATCTCTGTCAAACCAACTCAAGAATGTCGGCTCTCCCGTCGACAACAATAGGCTGGTTCTTCAACTGGTCTTTGGCCTCATCGAGCCCTACAGAGGTGTGGCCACTCTTATTCACCAACGTGATCCTTTACCCCAATTTTATCCAGCCCGTTCGATGTGCACTCTGGAAGAGGCCGGATTTGCTAAGAAGACGGCACATAGCTCCTCATTCGCCATGGTTGCTCATGATTCGAATGGCTCTCATGATATTTCTGATCATTCCTCTTCGAACCACAATACTAATGGTGGGAAGAGGAACAAAAACCGCAACTATAATGGAGAAAAACATCGCAGCAACAATGGTAGTCATGGAGGCAGCAACAATGGTATCGGCGGTGGGGGTAAGGCCGGAGGTGGTGGTCAGATGGGTGGCGGCAATAGCCGCGGTGGTGGGTAGCAGCCAGCAGGTCAGAATCTTTTGACTAATGCTCCATAGTCTGGCAGACAGTCGTGGCCTTGGATGGCACCTTGGGCTCCTTAGGATATACCTCCTTGTCCATATTCTTCAAATTCATGGGCTAGGCCCAATTATGGACAGCAGCAAAAACCGCACCCTAGTATACTTGGGCCTAGACCCCGGCAGGCTTACATGGCAGCTCCAACTCTAACCGACATTGAAGCTGCAATGCATACTCTTGGTATCTCTCCTCCGGATGTGAATTGGTACATGGACACCGGTGCCACTTCTCACATGACATCCGCACAAGGTAACCTCACGTCTTATTTTAATATGAGCAATAAACATGGTATAATGGTTGGTAATGGTCAATCAATTCAAATTCATGGATATGGTCACACTAAATTGTCTTCCCCGTGTCCTCCCTTACAATTAAACAATGTCTTTCATGCCCCTCACCTTGTTAAAAATTTGGTGTCAGTTAGAAAATTTACAACTGATAACTCTGTCTATGTTGAATTTGATACTTTTGGGCTTTCTGTGAAGGATTTTCAAATAGGGAGGCCGGTAATGAGGTGTGAAAGTCGGGGCGAGCTTTATCCCATTGCAAATCTAGTCACTTATCCATCTTCTTTTGCTGCTTTAGCACCATCCCTTTGTCATGATCGTTTGGGTCACCCAGGAGTACCTGTTTTGAACTCCTTTAGAAAGAATAAATTGATTGAATGTAATCAAATTAAAGACTCTCGTATTTGTCATTCTTTTCCTCTTGGAAAACATGTTAAGTTGTCGTTTTATGCCTCAAATTCAAGCACTATTATGCCATTTGATATTATACATAGTGATATTTGGACGTCACCTGTTTTGAGGTCATCGGGTCATCAATATTATGTCTTGTTCGTGGATAATTATTCCAATTTTTTGTGGACATTTCCTGTATCGCATAAATCACAAACTTTTTCCACATTTTTGAATTTCAAGACCTTTATTTGAACCCAATTTGAACGGGACATAAAGAATATACAATGTGATAATGGCACGAAATTTGATAATGGCCCCTTTTGGGAATTTTGTAAAGCAAACGATCTTTCGTTTTGTCTTTCATGTCCTCATACATCCCCTCAAAATGGGAAAGCCGAAAGATAAATTCGTACGATCAACAACATTGTTCGTACCTTATTGGCCCATGCTACCCTTTCTCCTTCCTTTTGGCATCATGCTTTGCAAATGGCAAATTACCTTCTCAATATCCTTCCTCATAAGCTATTAAACTATCAATCTCCTCTTTACATTATTTATCAAAAGGATATGTCGTATTCTAATCTTTGGGTGTTTATGTTATCCACTTATTCCCTCTACAATCATAAAAAAACTTCAACCTTGGTCAACTCCTTGTGTTTTTTGGGGTATACTCCAAATCATCGTGGGTATAAATGCTTTGATTTTTCATCTAGAAAAATCATCATTAGCCGTCACGTAATATTTTATGAGACGCACTTTCCCTTTGCAAAGTTACATACTCCTCAAAATCACACTTATAAATTTCTAGACGATGGGTCATCTCCCTACCTGGTCCATCATTTTACTACCTCACCAAACCCACAGGTTGCACCCCTTCCTAACGCACCTGAGCCCACCTCACCCAGCGTGTGGATCCGGCTTACCCAGCGAGCAGAACGATATTTCCCAGACTGCTGGGCCTAGCCCATCTCTTCATTCTACTCTCCCACCCATCTCTCTTCCTTGCCCAACTCCAATTTGTCACTCTAGGCTACCCATAAGTCCTGTTACTAGGAGTCAGCATGGGATTTCTAAGCCTAAGAAGTCTTCAACCTTCTTACATTAGTGTCTAAATCCCCTCTACCTCGTAACCCTGTGTCTGCTCTTCGACACACGAATTGGAAAATGGCTATGGATGATGAATATGCTGATCTTATTGAAAATAAGACGTGGGAGTTGGTGCCATGTCCTCCAAATGTTAATGTAATTCGGTCTATGTGGATTTTTTCTCATAAAGAAAAATCTGATGGTTCATTTGAGAGGCATAAAGCCCGTCTTGTAGGTGATGGTAAAACTCAACAGGTTGGCATGGATTGTCGTGAGACATTTAGTTCGGTAGTAAAACTGGCAACTATTCGCACGGTTCTCAGTTTGGCTCTTTCTAAGGCTTGGCTGATTCATCAACTTGACGTCAAAAATGCTTTCTTACATGGTGAACTCAAGGAGACTGTTTACATGTATCAACCTTTGGGGTACCGGGATCCTGATCGACCTAATCATGTTTGTTGGCTGAAGATATCTCTTTATGGGCTTAAACAGGCTCCGAGGGCCTGGTATAAGAGATTTGCTGACTATGTCTGTACTCTTGGTTTTTCTCAAAGTACTTCAGATCATTCTTTGTTCATCTATTGTCGAGGTACTTCTAATGCTTATCTTTTATTGTATGTAGATGATATAATTTTGATTGCTTCCTCTGATGAGCTCCGTCAGTCTATCATATCCCTTCTTAGCTCAAAATTTGCTATGAAGGACTTGGGCCATTTGAGCTATTTCCTGGGAATTGCAGTTACTCGTCATGCATGTGGCTTATTTTTATCTCAAAAGAAATATGTTGCTGAGATCATTGAAAAAGATGGCAAGTCATCGTGTAAGCCATCTCCTACTCCGGCTGATACAAAACCGAAGCTCGGTGCTACTACGAGCAAACCTTTTGAGGATCCATCTCTTTATAGGAGTCTTGCTGGGGCACTTCAGTACCTTACATTCACGAGACCCGATATTACTTATGTTGTGCAACATGTATGCTTATTCATGCATGACCCTAAGGAGGAGCACATGCACTCTCTTAAGTGCATTTTGCGCTACATACAGGGTACTATGGATTTTGGTCTTCACCTTTATCCATCTTCCACATCCACTTTTATTTTATATACTAATGATGATTGGGGATGATGCCCCGATACAAGACATTCAACGTCAGGTTATTGTGTCTTTCTGGGTGATAACTTGATCTCTTGGTCCGCTAAACGTCAGGCTACTTTATCCCGTTCTAGTGTAGAGGCAGAATACTGAGGGGTTGCCAACGTGGTTTCTGAGTCATGTTGGTTGCGAAATTTGCTTTTGGAAATTCATTGTCCTATTCAAATGGCTCCATTGGTGTATTGTGATAATGTTAGTGCTGTATATCTTGCTGGTAATCATGTTCAGCATCAACGCACTAAGCATATTGAGATGGATATACAATTTGTACGGGAAAAGATGGCTCGTGGCCAAGTTCGAGTGTTACATGTCCCCTCGTGTTATCAGATTGCAGATATATTCACCAAGGATCTTCCGTTGGTGTTATTTGAGGATTTTTAGGACAGTCTTAGCATTCGGTGACCTCCCGCTTCGACTGTGGGGGTGTGTTAGAATATATGATAAATATATTATGACTCATTGTATATATCATCTTTGTTAAGTGAATATTTAGTTCCTACTTATAGCTAGTTAGTTTCCTTAAATATAGCTTAATTATACTCTTATATTTACTATATATAAATGGATGATTCTAATGAAATGAATCAAGGGATTAATCTCTTTCATTTTCATATTCATGCCGCAACTTCAAAGGAGATTTTCGTAGCTTCAGGTAACCACTTTGAACGTATATATATTCCATATATGATAACTGTTCTATTAGAATGAGGGGGAATTGAAGTAGAGAATTTCTCATTATTACTGGTGGAATTGATTATCTTTGTCCTATTAGGATTAATATGAATTGATATCATAGTTTTTATAATAAAATAATAATAATATAATGCTATTCCACCATTGTGTACTACTGATAGAATTTGTATAATATTTAGGCATAATACATAAATTGGACCCTAAACTTGGCTTCGAATTTTAAGTATGACCTCTAACTTTCAAAGTGCACAGTAGGCACTTCAACTATCCAATTCTTAAACAAAAAAACACGCGAATCCAACCTGGCATAACGCGTGATTGAGACGCAATTCAGGCGCGTCAGGGGTATTTTTCGAGGCCCACAACAGTAAAAAAAATAGCGTAAATGACAATTTTACCCTTAATGAATCCCTTTTAAATATATCTTTATTTTTTTCAAATCAAAATCCCATTTTTCTTCTTCTTCTTCCTAATTCTAGTACACAATATTTTTTTCTCTTCTTGTGCACAATTTTTGGTAGTTTTTTTAAGAAATTAGCGCTAGAAAATACGACCCTACCCTTTTGTATTTTAATTTCTTTTTTTTTTAATTATAAAATACGTGTAATTTTTTAAATACGTGGCAGCCACTGAGTGGCTCAATAAGCCACGTAGGAGCGTTTGTATATCACACAATTTGGCTGTTGGATTCGCGTGATTTTTTGTTTAAGAATTGGATAGTTAAAGTGCCTACTTGTGCATTATGAAAGTTACAGGTCATACTTAAAATTGAAGCCAAGTTTAGGGTCCAATTTATGTATTATGCCTAATATTTATGATTATTAAATAGTTTGACAGCAATCCATCTCGTGTCTAACTTATTTTCTTGTCTAGCTTCTGGTGTGCAGATCTACCATATAAATATCACAACATTTTTGATAAATTGGGGTTTTATGATTAGAGTTCTTAAAATAAAATTTTGTTATTTAGAGAAATTAATACTTAACCCTATACTTGAAATTTGGAAAATATGAGAGTTGACATGTTAATTGGCATCAAGATTAAAAACTTGATTATAGATTGGGTGGTGTTTTTGAGTCTAGGGAAGTGTTGTTAGTTTCAAAATCTTATTGTGATTACTTATTTGAATACATTATATTTATTTGGAAGCCCAATGAAAGGGAAAGACTCAAGTTCCAGAGTGATTTTCAGACTATTTGAGGCAAGTGGATTTCTAAATCCTTGTTAAGTGTATATAATTGTGTATTTTCTTATGGTATGTGTTGGGGTGCAATGGGACTTGGTGATGGATTGACTTGTCCATATTGAATCATTCTAATGATGAAAAAATGGTAATAAAAAGCTATGTGATTAATTATTGGTGTGTGATGTGTTGAAAATGGTTTTGAAAGGCTTATTGATTCATTATTGATGTTCTATCGCCATTGTGTTGTTGTGCATTGTGCAATGTTATGAAAATGGTTATCTCCTCATGATTTGTGTGAACATGGCATTTGCATTGTTACGAGACATGGTTGTGACAAGTGTTATGTGAATTGAGAAAAAAATAAGAAATTAAAGAGGATGTACCATTTCGAGGGACCTGTCGCGTGCCGCGACGAATACTATATTTCAAAGGACGTGTCGCATGCTGCGACATATTCTATTATTGAGAGATGTGTCACACGCCGTGACATATACTTTTTTGAGGGACATGTCGCACGCCATGATGGATTTGATTATCAAGGGTCGTGTCGCACGCCGCAATGGATGCATGGGCATTTATGTCCCCTATGGGTCCCGAATTGAGAGACAACGGGTGTGTATCGTTAGGTCAGACATGCATCATTATACTTGACATTCAATTTCATTTCATTCCACATCTTTATCATTGGTGGACTTGATCTTATGTGTTACTGATCTTGTGAGTTACTTTCTGTGGGCCTTATGATTGTTGAATATTGAGTTTGTTGTTGAAGATATGTAATTGTTAGAGTGTTGTTGTTGAGCTCTCTTCTATGTAAATTATTATATGTTAGGTTAAGCTGGTTTTATGCAGGTTGTAGTTGTGGAGGTTTGGTTGGGGTGTAAGGAGTACATGTATTCTATTCTGTTAGCTTGAGTTTAGAAGTTTACTTCCTAAGTATCGTGTGGTTTGGTACTCAACCCTTGCTTCTACATTTTTGTAGGTTACTAGCCTGGATCTTCGTGATACTTTCTATTCTCTTCTTGGCAGAGGGTTTTAGTGGAGATTTGTGATGTAGTTGTTTGTCATCTCACTAGACCTTCTTATTCATATTTATGATTTTGTTCTACTTGAGAGACAACGTTATTTGAGACTTACCTATTTTCTTTCAAATCCATTGTATTACATTAGAAGCTTGTACATGTGACAACCAAATTTTGGGGGCATATTTAAGTCAATTATGAATTTCCTCATTATATTAAAGTATTAGACTCTTATTCTCGCTTTACTTCCGCATTTATCGTATTAATTTGGTATTAGGGTGACTTGTCCTTGTGGGATAAGATGAGTGCCATCGCATCCATATTTGGTCATGACAATATGGTATCAGAGCCCAGGTTCATAGGTCTCACGTGTATACAAGTTGATTCTAAGTAGAGTCTCGAGGATCAGTACATAGACATCTATACTTATCTTCGAGAGGCTATAGTGAGTTTTAGGAAAAATCATTATTTTTTGAATCTCTATTGTGCGTCCTTGGTCCGACTTGATTCATATCGCTTCATTTCCCTCTCTCACATATAGTAATGAATCATGTGTAGTTCCTCGTGTGAGCATTTGGTGTGTCGTGTATGGCTTGGATGTTAAACCTGGTACTTAAGTGGAAATGATAGACTTATAGAAATGATGTATGGTCAGATTGAGAATGTTCAACAATTTGAAATGAGTGAGTAAGGTGATGACTTGATGATGTATTTTGAGGATATGAGAATGATGAGGTTGAATAATGATATGAGGGACTTCATGAATGTGTTATCTTTTTCAGGTTAGTTGCCCCAATAGAGAAATAGTACTTATATGGTATAGGCAATATCTTTAGTGGTTTGGCAATTGGAAGTGGAATGATTAAAAGGGTGGCTAGATAATGAACATTGTAACTTTGGAAAATACAGTTAGTAAAGTTGTGATAACATATATGAGTTGCTTAGCAAATGGTGAAAATAATGTTCTGCCAATTGAGGTTAGAACCTCTACTATGACTTTATATATAGTGTGTATATCAAAGAGGGTCATGAAACAACTACTATGATGGTACATATTCTTACTTGTTTAGAGTTATGGAGTGTGGTAATCATGTTATCGACCTGATCTATAAAGGGATGCGTATCGCTTTTGATGAGAGACTGAACAAATTTGGTAGTGTATTTTAGTTACTTAATGGGTAGAAATATGTAGGCTATTTTAGTACGATCTTCTTGATATGTATGATGTGTTCTAGTGGTCGATCTAACACACTTTTACAGTGTGGTACTAATGATATATGAAAATGGATACGTCGATTTTCAAGTGTGAATACTAACTACTTAGAAAGTTGTCAGTTGTATCAAATGCTCGTATAATGAGATTTGGTGTTGCATTTATATTTGAGAAACAAGCTAGTTTGTTAGTGGACACATGGGTTAAGCGTTGTTTATAAGAAAAGTTTTAGTGGTGGATCATTGGTACAATATTAATGCATTTAGGTTGTGAAGTTTATCATGAGGATTTTAAATGAGGACTGGTGATTTCATTGTAAGGTCCAAGAAAGTGGATCGATATTGGAATGACAAGCTTATGGGTAAAGGAAGTCCCAAAGAGTATACTTGTGTGAAGGCAATTGAGAATTTTTGTAAGAAAGTACATATAAAATTAAGTTAGTCCTTTGAATTTGATTAATATAATTGGGTTTAAGGTGTCATGTCGATGATAAGGTGAACTTCAAGATGATGAAAATTGCTAGTGAGCATAACGGTAATAAAAGTTTGCAATGGACTATGACTAGGATGCAACCATATCATAAGGATTTTTGGTTAAATGAATTTGGTATGGTAATAACGACTTGTGGCTATCTAAAGTTGTGGGTTGCTACTAATTGGTGAGTAGTCTGGTCGTATGAAAAATTGTAGGATGTGTTGAAACACCGCTTGAATAGAATTGAAGGAGCTAGAGTCATAAATGGAAAGAATTAGTTGGATGTAGTGTATCCTTTAGAAGGAGGTGAAAATAATGATTTTACTTTGATTGCAGAGGCTAAGATGTATCTTCAGAAGTAGTGGATAATTTAATTTAGAAACAGGTGGTTCCATCTGTTTTACCTAGATTATTATGATAGTGTTATATGTCATTTATATCAGTTAAAAGTTGTTAGATAAGATTTGAGAAAGAAGGCTATAGACGTTTGACTCAACTACGGTGATAAATTCTTTTATGATTTTGAGTATAGTAACTTGTACGGTTGAATTTTTAACGAAGGATACAGTAAGATCAATGGAGAGACGATCACTTATAGGCTAAGATACGTGAATTCATAAAGATCTTCAATATATGAGCTAATGTTGATATATAATGGGATTATTTTACACGGTTGGGATCAAAATTCAAGTTTTCATTATGAGTTTAGGTTTGTGGTAGTGTGTTTCCTCAATGTATGGATTAGTAAGATAAGAAATGACCAATCACATCGGGTATTGGTCATGTTAATGAACTTGTGCATGGTTTGAGTTATAAAGTTTGTTATTTTTTATTATTAAAGGATCGAAGGAAGGATTTAACTTTAAAAAAATTGTTTACAGTATAAGGTAAAATGTCATGGGTTGTTGGTCAAAAGGATAAGATTAGTAAGCAAGTTAGTAAAGGGAACAAGAGTATGGTATATTGAAGAGTTCAAGGTATTTGGATTTTGCGTCATGAAAAGAATTTAAGAGATGTGAAGGATAAGCCATCTCGTATAGATCCTTTGTTCGAAGTTGAAGGTTGATAGGATTTTCGTCTTTGATTTTAAAAATGATTATGGAAGATTGATTAGTTTGGTACAGACTTATTATAAGTTAATCAACAACTTTTATGAAGATTGAGTTTTGATTTGGGTGATGAACAATGATTTGTGAAAGATTTTGTGTTTTTATCTGGGGCTAAGTTGTTCAAATTGTGGTAGGTGACTTATGGATATGATATGGTATGAACCTACAGTTCAATATGTTTATTGAGGATTTCGAGGGGATTGAAACTACTCTATTGATAGGACTACATAGAGTGTTGTGATGTGTTACATAAATGTTATGTGCTTATAGTATACAGAGTTATAGAGGTGATCAAGAATCTCTCTAAAGATTTTCATGAGGTATATGATGGTTTGATTGATAGTTGAAACTTGATATGTGAAAGATTGTGTGGAGTTGACATTAACTGTGATTCAATAGCTTTATCTCGATGGAAAAGTACTATTAAATTTAGAATTAGTGCTATTAGCCTTGGATGGGACCCGTATTTATCATGGAATGCTTGCATGGAAAGAAATGGAGCCATATTTTAATTTTTTTTTGGAGGTGATAATGTGTTTGCTAAGAAAACTTTGATATGAGTGACGGTTTGAGAGTAAGGTAAATGGTTGGTGTTGTTATGTTGTTTGCTAGTATTCAGAATGTTGGCTTTAGTGAAGTACGGTGAGAAGTATGTGGGGTTCAATGAATCGAGTATGTGTACGATTTTAATGGGGACTAGACTGATTGATTGTGGGTGGATGAAAAAATCAAGGAGATGGAGTTAGATGGATGTAAATTTTTGATATGGGCATTATGAAAGGAGTATCTTGTGTTATTTGACTTTGTTTCCGTACGTTATTCTGTGACCACCTTCTTCAATCTGGACATTATTTAGAGTTTGATTCACTTCCTATGTCACGCGTGTTTCCACATCCATGGGTGAATCCCTAGTGGTGGATAAGGTGTACCGATCCAGGGATTGTCTTCTTGATATGGTAGGATCCTTGAACAAACTTGGTCATTTCATTTATGATAGATTTGGTGTTGTTGGGATACCAGAGTTCTACACGCAGAACCTTGCTTATGAGAACTTATGTAAGAGCTATGAAGAGTTATAATTGTCAAAGAGTGTTATTAGAGGTTTTGCATTTTGAAGTGAATCGCTTGTTGGGTGGTTACATAATCATTTTCTTCTTTGGTTAGACAAGTTTGATTTTTCGTTGATGAGTATCCAATGTCTAAATTTTGATTTTTCGTTGGTTAGACAAGTTTGTAGCCGTTATCGATTAAGGATGTTATTTTGATTACGTAAGAAAAGATTCGTCATGATGGATGTGTTACGGTACATGAGTTTCAGTTTAGATTGGGTTCATGGGTTAGTCTCTGACTTGATAATCACTCTTGATTTGTAGATCATCCAAAGTTTGATTCGGAAGTTCAGTTCTTAGTAGTTAATCTTGATTGAATGCTCTTAAAGAGGAGCTCACTTCGACAACACCAACTCTCGAAGATCATACATTAGGTGTTTGGTAATGTTGGGTATTCTTTCTTCTTCTTCTTCTTTATGTTCGAGGACGAACATGATTTTTAGTGGTGGATATCATAATGACCCGTTCGGTCATTTTGAAAACTAGTCCTTTCTTTTTCATAAAAAATCTGTTCGGTAAATTTTAAATGTGAATTTTGAGTTATTCAATAACTATGGTTATTTAATTAGTGGTAAGTTTTGAATAATTATTTTATTAAATGGTTAATGGGCAAAGTCTATAATTTGTTTAATACACTATACTACTTGGCCCATATATTAAAATAAATTAGTGATAAATGAGTGTTACTACTTTTGAGTCATAACCTTAAAATAATTTCAAACGGCGCACGAAAGTTGAAGTATTATTTCCATATTCATTCCGCAACTTCGAAGGAGATTTTCGTAGCTTCAGGTAACCACTTTGAACGTATATATATTCCTCATATGATAATTGTTCTATTAGAATGAGGGGGAGTTGAAGTAGAGAATTTCTGATTATTACTGGTGGCATTGATTATCTTTGTCCTATTAGGATTAATATGAATTGATATCATAGTTTTTATAATAAAATAATAATAATATAATGATATTCAACCATTGTGTACTACTGATAGAATGTCTATAATATTTATGATTATTAAATAGTTTGACAGCAATCCATCTCGTGTCTAACTTATTTTTCTTTTGATTTTTTCTAGAATTTTGAAGATAATATTGTTTTGGTGCAGATCTCCCATATAATTATCACAACATTTTTGATAAATTGGGGTTTTATGTTTAGAGTTCTAAAGATAAAATTTTGTTATTTAGAGGAATTAAGACTTAACCCTATACTTGAACTTTGAAAAATATGAGAGATGACATGTTAATTGGCATCAAGATTAAGAATTTGATTATAGATTGGGTGGTATTTTTGATTCTAGGCTAGACCTATAGTAATATGAGTGTTGCTAGTTATTGTGATTACTTATTTGAATAGATTGATTTTATTTGGTAGCCCAATGAAGGGAAAGACTCAAGTGCCGGAGTAATTGTTCGACTATTTGAGGCAAATGGATTTCTAAACCCTTGTTAAGAGTATAGAATCGTATATTTCCTTGTGGTATGTGTTTGGGTGTAATGAGATTTGGTGATGTGTTGACTTGTCCATATTGAATCATTCTAATGATGAAAAAAATGGTAATAAAAGGCTATGTGATTAAATAGTGTTGTGCGATGTGTTCAAAATGATTTTGAAAGGCTTATTGATTCATCGTAGATGTTGTATCATGATTGTGTTGTTGTGAATTGTGCAATGTTATGAAAATGGTCATCTCCTCATTATTTGTGTCATTTGCATTGTTATGAGACATGGTTGTGACAAGTGTTATGTGAATTGAGAAAAAATAAGAAATTAAAGAGGTTGTATCATATCAAGGGACGTATCGCACGCCGCGACAAATACTATATTTCGAGGGATGTGTCGCACACCGCGATGGATTCTGTTATCGAGGGATGTGTCACACCCATCGATGGATACTATTATAGTGAGACGTGTCACACGCCGCAACGAATTTGATTATTGAGGGTCGTGTCGCACGCCGCGACAGATGCATGGACAGATATGTCCCCCATGGGTCCCGGGCTGAGAGACAATTGGTGTGTATCTTTAGGTGAGACGTGCATCATAATACTTGACATTGCATTTCATTTCATTGAACATCATTGGTGAACTTGATCTTGTGTTTTGCTGATCTTGTGAGCGCCTTTCTGTGGGACTTATGATTGTTGAATATTGAGTTTGTTGTTAAGGATATGTAATTGTTAGAGTGTTGTTGTTGAGTTGTGTGCTCTGTAAATTATGATATGTTAGGTTGGGCTGATTTTATGTAGGTTGTAGTTGTGGAGGTTCGTTGGAGTGTAAGGAGTACCCGTATTCTATTCCCTTAGCTTGACTTTAGAAGTTTACTTCCTGAGTACTGTGTGGTTTGGTACTAACCCCTTGCTTCTACATTTTTGTAGGTTACTACCTCAGATCTTCGTGATACTTTCTATTCTCTTCTTGTTCGAGGCTTCATGTGGAGATTTGGGAGGTAATTGTTTGTCATCTGAGCACACCTTCTTACTCATATTTATGATTTTGTTCTACTTGAGAGACAACGTCATTTGAGACTTACGTATTTTCTTTCAATTCCATTGTATTACATTAGAGAGGCTTATACACGTGACAACTAGATTTTGGGGGCATATTTAAGTCGATTATGAATTTCTGCATTATATTAAAGTATTAGACTCTTATTCTTGCTTTACTTCCGCATTTATCGTATTAATTGTGTATTAGGCTGACTTGTCTTGGTGGGATAAAACGAGTGTCATCACGTCCATTTTTAGGTTGTGACACCAATGATTTGTTTATCTTTTTTTCTCATTTTTTTTTAAATTTTCACTATATTTTTATTTATTATTATTATTAAGAAAATGTGTTAATTACTACTCCCTCTATTAGTTTTTATTAATTATTTTTAATATTTAAATGTCTTAAAATTTACTACTCCACTTATTTCTACTCTTTATTGTAAATTTAACGACTTAAGTATTTATCACTCAAATCTTTGATTTTCTCCATAAAGATTGAAATTTAATTAAAATAGAGTAGCTTAATAAATATCATATTTTTATATATATATATATATTACCTTAAAAGCATGAACTCCTAACTTGAATGTTAAATTACTATTATATCCTAACTTAAGTTGTGACTTTTTCGATGAGTTGTGACTTTTTCGATAAGTTTGACTTTTTCAAAGGGTTGTGACTTTTCTAAAGAGTTGTGACTTTTTCAATAAGTTGTGACTTTTCCAAAGGTTGTGACTTCTCGAAAAGGTTGTGACTTTTTCGATGAGTTGTGACTTTTCCGATAAGTTGCGACTTTTTTCAAAGGGTTGTGAATTTTCCAAAGAGTTGCGACTCTTTCAATAAGTTGTGACTTCTCCAAGGGGTTGTGAATTCTCGGAAAGGTCATAAGTTAACATGATGTAGTCTAAATTCATTTGTTTTTGTTAACAATTTTTCTTGTAATCTAGATATGCTTATGAATATATTTTTCCAAAATTTAGAGAATTGTCAGGGTTTATATTTTGATGCTCAAGACAAAAGAATGACTTAATTTATCAATGATACTTATGTGATTTAGATTGTCAGGAAGTTTGCTTCAAAATTGGTATTACTATATAAACATTGCCCTTTTGTTTTACTTATTTACTATTTCTTAATATTTCAGTATTTTAGACGAAGAAAAGTTCATATGACTTGTAATGACGCCAGCTGAAGTTTGTGTTAATTTAATTTTTATTATTTATTTAATATAGCTAACTTTTATGAGAAAAATATTTTCATTAATGCAAATATATATTTATATTTGGGTTCGTATTTGTATTTAATAAAGTATTATATATGTCATGAATGTATTATCAAGTTAACAAAATTTTCTAACTTCAACAAGATCTCTAGAAAAAACTCACAACATATGTGTAAATATGTGAATATGTATGAATCATTTAAAATTTATCATTTACAAAATAAATTTTATATTCAGTAATATGGAATAAACATTTACATTTTGTCCCTACACTTAATTAAAATTTAATAACTATAAAAAAAATAGTAACATTAAATAAAAGTCCTATTTATTTATGTAAGTATAAAAATTATTAGAAATTAACTATTTCACATTAATTCTTTAGTTAAAACATTATACATTTCTCCGTTAACTATGAAAAGTAAGATAACTATCTTTGATTTATGTACACAGTCAATTGAGAAGTCAAATATGAGAGCCAACAACAAGAACGTCATCTATTATGTTAGAACTTATAAAACACAAATTAATATACAAAAAATAGTTCTGAAAGATATAAATGTAGTTGTTCTCTTCACATGTTCATATGACATCTAAACAGTTTAACATGAAATACACGTGCAAAGCACATCTGGTTAGATGACAAGAAAAATACAAAACAAATATCATCTATATGGTAATATTAGTGAGATATGACTAATTACATGATTGAACCTCATCAAATTGAAATAAATATATACATTATTGTATTTAACTAATAAAAAATTTCATTGGCATCTTCATTGGTTCGTGTGAATAGGAGATATATATATATATGACGATCCACATTGAATATTCACAAAAGAATATGCAATATTATTTTGTGCAAAGCTTATTATACAAATCTTTGCTTAAATTTTCTGAATTGATAATCACGTGCAACACACGTGTCGAAAATCTAGTTACCTTAAAAGCATGAACTCCTAACTTGAATGTTAAATTACTATAATATCCCTAACTTAGGTTGTGACCTTTTCTATGCGTGGTGACATTTCTAATAAGTTGTCACTTTTTCCAAAGGGTTGTGATTTTTCAATGAGTTGTCACTTTTCCAAAGAGTTGTGACTTTTTCAAAAAGTTGTGACCTTTTCAATAAGTTGTGACTTTTCCAAAGGGTTTTGACTTCTTGGAAAGGTTATGACTTTTCAGATAAGACACAAAAAATACTTGTTCATAATATCCTTTGTTGACTATAAATAGAGGGTCTGCCTCTCATTTTTCAACCACCACTTTTTTTTAATCTTCTACTCTTCTTCTTCTTGCATTTTAATATACTTTGTTGACTATAAATAGAGGGGCTTGCCTCTCATTTTTCAACCAGTAACTTTTTTTTAATCTTCTACTCTTCTTCTTCTTTCATTTTAAAAATCTTCGTGTGATTTATCGTCGTTGAGTGAGTTCGAAGTGACGTACCACTATTCTGATTAAGTAAATTGTTCTATCCTAAGAGGGTATATCCTTTAAACTCAA
Source organism: Solanum chiquidenum (assembly GCA_029582725.1). Classification (NCBI taxonomy): domain Eukaryota; kingdom Viridiplantae; phylum Streptophyta; class Magnoliopsida; order Solanales; family Solanaceae; genus Solanum; species Solanum chiquidenum. Next base: position 19,017 of record JAJOOS010005922.1, on the reverse strand, counting down.
GTACTTGAGGAAAATAATTCTGATAATATAATCATTATTTTTTTGCTTAGTATATACGTTAGTATGTAATGTTCCAATATATGAGGTTAATATGATGTAGTCTAAATTCATTTATTTTTTGTTAACAATTTCTCTTGTGATATAGATATATGCTTCTGAATATCTTTTTCAAAAATTATTAAACTTCTCAAGAGTTAGAAAATTGTCACTATTTATTTTTTGATACTCAATACAAAAGAATGACATTATTTATCAGTGCTACTTATATGATGTAGATTGTTAGAAAGTTTGCTTCAAAATAGTTATTACTATATAACATTTCCCTTTTGTTTTATTGATTTACTATTTCTTAATATTTAAGTATTTTTCGACGAAGAAAAGTCTATATGACTTGTAATAACGCCAGTTGAAATTTGTAGTAGTTTAATTTTTATTGTTGTCTAAATTCATTTATTTTTGTGAACAATTTCTCTTGTGATGTAGATATATGCTTCTGAATATGTTTTTCCAAAATTATTAATCTTCTCAAGAGTTAGAGAATTGTCACAATTTGATTTTTGATGCCCAAGACAAAAGAATGATTTTATTTATCAATACTACTTATATGATTTAGAATGTCCAGAAGTTTTCTTCAAAATAGTTATTACTATATAAACATTGCCCTTTTGTTCTACTGATTTACTATTTGTTAATATTTCAGTGTTTTCAACGAATAAAAGTTCATATGAATTGTAATTGTAACACCCCGAATTTTCAAAACGTCTAAATTAACTCGTATCTTCGTGGAAAGACAAGGAGGATGGGTTGTGGTATGTCATATTTTAAGTGTTCAAGGGTTGTATCTCAAGTTTTGAAGTTAGGTTGGCAAAAGTTATCGTAAGTGCCTTTTTAAAGATTTCTCTAAAATTTAGGTCAAATGTCTTGGATGTTTGCTCCCAATATATAAATACTTAGAAGGCCTATCACCCATTAAATCGAAGGCCTACGAGTCTAGTTTGCAACGCACAAAACCCCGTATCCAACCGACATCGCAGTAAAACATAAAGTGTTGAATATCATTATAGTTTATTTTTAGTATATATCTTTCTTTTATTTAATCCTGAGGTTTTTTCTAAGAATATCGTATATAGTGTATATAGTATATGTACTTTATTGTCTAATACACTTCTCTCTTTAGTAAAATTTTTCTTTTCATAATGGTAATGTTTCCTTATGATTTTCTTTTTCTAAAAACACAAGTACGATTTTGAATAAAAATCCTTTCTGGTTTGCTTTATCTTTTCCAGCATTCGCCGCCCCTTCAATAGCCTTTTGCGCAGATCCTGCACCTGCGCTTCCAGACCTCAACGAGATTCTAGTAGAGAGGGTTTTACTACGGACTGCCGGGGCAGAATCCGGGTTCGATCCGGGCCTTGTAAAAAAATGTGGTATGTCGGCTTACACAACGTTTTAAGCCATGAAAACATTTCTTTTCACTTCAAATACATAAAGAAACCTTAAGAGTGGGTTCTTATGGAGTTCTTGCATGATGAAGGTTAGTTTTTGACGCTTTCTACCATTAAAGGTTACCCCCGTGCCTAGAAACGTGATCTCTACATGTGGCGATAGTTTTTCCTTTCTATTAGCTGCGTTTAGAGCTAGTTTTTGAAGATATAATTTTGTAGTTATTGGTGTTTCTTCAAGGTTTAAACTTGGTTAACTAAGATAATCATCTCGGGACTCTTTTATAATTATTTTTATGAATTTCTACGGACGTTTCAACAAGTTGGGGCAGTATGGAAAATATGCCAATTTAAGATTAATTATGAAATATTTATAGGTGTGTACCAGTTGTGTATATATAGTGTTTGTGAAGCTTAGGACATAAGGAACAACTTTCGTGAAGGAACTACGGTCTTCCGAGCGTTCATTGGAAAGGTATGTTAAGGCTATTCCCTTTGTTCAACATGTTTTATTAGAGCTTGGGAGTGATATAATAGGGTAGTTAATGTTGGTGATCTTGTAGATGTAATTGTGAGTGGTTGGCTGATTGAGTGATTATAAACCCTCATTTTAGGGACTCATAATTTGGTAAGAACGACCCTAAGTTAGGAACGACTCAGAGATTATTCATATATATTATTTATAGCTAAATTTCTCTTCTTTAGCTATTATTATTCAATTATTTGTTGTCTCCCTTGGGGATATTGTGGTTAGTTGTTGAGCTATGAACTGCCTATGGGGGCTATGATGTTGTCTAATGGGACTGTGATTGCCAAAGAGGGCTATGTGTTGCCCACGGGATTTTATTGATGCCAAAGAGTGTTATGTGTTGCCTACGGGGCAATTTTGACGCCAAAGAGGGCTATGTGTTGCCTACAGGGCAATGTTGATGCAAAAGAGGGCTATGTGCAGCCCATAGAGTTATGATGTTGCCTAAGAGGGCTATGTGCTTCCTACGGGGCAATATCGTTACCGAAAGTGGGTATGTTACTTCTTACAAAGACAAGGGGCTACCGATAGGGGTATGTAGATTGATTTGGCACCTTCTGGGATTATGGGGCCCTAGGTAGGTGGTATTTTGTTTGTACCTGCCGAGCTTATGGGAGATTGGTTAGGTTGATGTTTGATCATTTTTGTATTTTTAGATTCAGTAGTGGGTTAGCATGCTTATCTAAAATTTTGATTTCCTTACGTGATTGCTTTTGGTATATTATGATACTTGCTCATTTAGTCTATAGCCTTTCATACTTTGTACATTAATTTGTACTGACACCTCATTGCCTTGGGGGCACTACATTCATGCATGCAGCTCCCGAAGGACGACCCAGTAGACCTCCTCAGCAGCAAGATTGATTTCTATCTGATTAGCTAGCCCCTTTCCTCCGGAGCTTCCAGAGTTGAGAGGTTTGTTAACTTTTGTTGTATATATCTTTATGGGTAGGCTAGGGAACTGTCCTGCCAATCTTTACTACTCTTAAAGGCTTGCAGACTAGTGTGTGGGTGTACAACTATGTTATGGCCATACTGGCCTAGTTTGTTGGTTTGCTGAAGCTTGTGAGTTGTTTGATGTATTGTATTAATATATACCTGCTTTCAGTTTTTGTATAGATATCATGGTGGCATCGACGGCCCAATCAGGTTTTCCGTGCTAGTTGACTATTTATTTATATGAACTCTTAGGAGTAGCTATTTCTTTTATAGATCAGTTGGCAGGGGCCTTGTCGGCCGAGGCCTTAGTTTTAAGCCGAAATATTGTTGTTTGTTTTATTGATTGCATGTGGCTGCCATTCACTAGTAGCAAATGGTTCAGTAGGGTCGGCTCGGGCTTGAGTTTGGGGCATGACAAACTTGGTATCAGAGCAACATCGTGTGTTATGGAGTGTGTAAGCCGTGTCTAGTAGAGTCTTGTTTATAAATGTGTTGTGTACCACATTTGATAAGCAAGAAGCTACTGGGCATGTTAGAATGACTATCCTTCTTTTTCTCACCTTGTGCTATAGAGCTGTGTCTTAAGGGTTGAGGTTTCTGGCTTATAATTGTTACTTGTATGAAGATAGAGATGGCTGACACCAGACATACCACAACTAGCCGGGGGCTAGATACAACTATAGGCGAGGGTACCAGCAAGGTACCATAAGTGGAGGTAGCCCATGGTGAGACCTAGGGGGAGACATCTTCTCAGCCCCCTATAGCTTCTCCACCACTTCAGGAGCCTCCGAGGGCTACAGGACTTTCGGCTCCACCAACTGTACCACCTCTAGTTCCTCATATTCAATCTCGTCAGGATTTCAAGAGTGCAGTATGTGTGTTAGCACAGTTAGTAGTTTCACAACACTAGCCAGTTACGCTGGATGTTGCCGGACATTCTGACGGGCCCAGAAGTTGGAAAGTTCATGAATTTATTGCCTTGAATCCTCCACAGTTTACAAGGATAGATCGCAGAGAGGACCCTCACCACTTTGTTAATCAACATCATAGGATCTTTAGCGTCATGCATGCCTCAGCGACAGAGTCAGTTGAGTTAACAATATTTCGATTGCGCGATGTTGTAGTATTGTGGTATAAGAGTTGGGATAGATCTAGGGGAAAAGATGCATCTCTACCCACTTAGGATAACTTTAGAGAAGCTTTCATAGATCACTGTTTGCATCGAGAGATTAGGGATGGCCGGGTGGACCAGTTTCTGAACCTCCGACAAGGCAACATGAGTGTCCGAGAGTACGGGCTGAGATTAGATTCATTGGCTAGATATGCACCAACATTTGTTGATACGATGCATGATAGGGTGCATAGATGTAACACCCCAACTTTTCTAAACGTCTAAATTAATTCGTACATTCGTGGAAAGACAATGAGGGTGAGTAATAAATTAAGAATGATGTGGTATGTCATATTTTAGGTGTTCAAGGGTTGTATCTCAAGTTTTGAAGTTAGGTAAGTGGAAAAATAAAAGTTGGCGAAAGTTACCGTAAATTCCTTTTTAAAGATTTGTCTGAAATTTGGGTCAAATATCTCGGACGTTTTCTCCCAATATATTAAGAGTTATGATCTCCACGACCTATCGAGTTGAAGGTCTACGAGTCTAGTTTCCAACGAATCAAACCGTTCGTTCATACGACTTCAGAACAGAGAGATATTTGCATTTTCGTGGGACTGCACACGCAGGCACGTGACGTGGGGCCCTAGATCGGTGGAATGTTATATATATCTTCTTCTTCGACCTTTTTCTTCATTTTTAACCTAAAAATCAGAGAAATTAGAGAAACCCATTTCTAGGATCAAGTGAAGTATAGATTTTCACGACATAAGTCCTTGACGAATGTTGTTCTACGCGTTGGACTCATCATCGTGGTATAATTTATTTTATCGATTACGTAGCATATCACACTTTAGTGTTGGGGCAGCAAGGGTTTGAATATAATTGAAGGTTTTAAGGTGTATTACGAAACTAAGATCGAGGTAAGACCCTTCTTTTTTCGACTTTAGCCTTTATAAGCAGCAAATAGCAATTTGCGACGGAAATACATATCTTTTATCGTATTGTCGTGGTATCTTTTATTTTTGTGTGTTGATTATGATCCTACCTTGTTGTAGTATCGAGGGGGTTATGAGTAAAAGTCGTTAGGCCACGTCAATTCAGCGAAAAAGGTATGTTAAGGCTATTCTCTACATACGGCATGCTGTCATAAAGCTTAGGAGCAATGTAATAGAATTGTTATTGTTGTTATACTTGTAGCCATTATTGTTGATGGTTGGCTGCTCGAGTGGATATAATCCTCTCTTATCGGGATTCTTATTCAGTAGTCGCGTCCCTATGTTGGACACGACTTAGAGGCTATTTGTATAGGTTGCTTATAACTAAATTTCTTGCTTCTAGCTGTTGGATTGTTATCATTGCCCTTGGGGCTATTGTGGTTAGCTGCAGGAATGTGATCTATGCCTAAAAGGGCTATGAGTTTCCTATAGGGCTATATTGAAGCCTAGAAGGGCTATGAGTTGCCTACAGGGCTATATTTACGCCTAAGAAGGCTATGTGCTTCGTACAAGACCATGTTGTTGCCTAAGATGGCTATGAGTTGTGTCTATGATGATGCCTAAGAGATCCATGTGCTGCCTACGGGGTTATATTAATGCCTAAGAGGGCTATGTAACTGCCTACGAGGCTAGGGGACTATCGATAGGGATATATAGGCTGATTGGCACCTTTCGGGCTTATGGGGGCCTGAGTAGGTGGTCTTGTGTGCTCTTTGTACCTATCGGGCTTATGGGGGATTGGTTAGGTTGTTGTTTTATTAGTTTTGATAAGTTTAGATTTAGGAGCAAGTCAGTACACTTATCTTATCCTTGATTTATTTATCAGATTATTCCAGTATATCAAGATACCTCCTCATAGTATGTTGCCTTTCATACTCTGTACATTATTTTGTACTGACGCCCCATTGCCTGGGGGTGCTGCATTCATGCATGCAAGTCCTGACAGACGACCGAGTAGACATCCTCAGCAGTAGGATTGACTTTTACTCGGTTCGCTAGCCCTTTTTTCCGGTGCTGCCAAAGTTGGGAGGTTTGTTACCGTTTGTTGTATATATATTTATGGGTAGGCTGGGGCCCTGTCCCGCTAATCTTTACTACTCTTAGAGGCTTGCAGACTAGTGTGTGGATGTATAGCTACGTTATGGCCATACTGGCCTATGTGGTTGGTTTGCTGAAGCTTGTGAGCTGTTTGATGTATTGTATTGATATATACCTGCTTTTAGTTTTGGTATAGATATCATGGTGACGTCGATGGACCAATCAGGACTTCTGTGCTAGTTGACTATTTATTTATATGATCTCCTGGGAGTATCTGTTTCTTTTATAGATCAGTTGGTAGGGGCCTTGCCGGCCGATGGCTTAATTTTAAGCCGAGATATACTTGTTTGATTTGTTGATTGCGTGTGGCTGCCATGCGCTAGTAGCAAATGGTTCAGCAGGGTCGGCTCGGGCCTGAGCTTTGGCATTAGGAGCCAGTTACGCCCTTGAGTTTGGGGTTTGACAAACGTGGTGTCAGAGCAACGTCGTATCATAGGGAGTCTGCAAGTCGTGTCTAGTAGAGTCTTATTTATAAATATGTTGTGCACCACATTCGATAATCAAGAAGCTACCGGGCATGTTAGAATGACTATCCTTTTTGTTTTGTTCACCTCATGCTATAGAGCAGTGTCTTAAGGGTTGAGGTTTCTGGCTTATAATTGGTACTTGTATACAGATAGAAATGGCTGACACTAGACAGACCACTGCTAGCCAAGGGCTAGATACAACTGCAAGCGAGGGTACCGGCAAGGTACCACAAGTGGAGGTAGCCCATTGTGAGACCCAGGGGGAGATATCTTCTCAGCCCCTTATAGCTTCTCCACTGCTTCAGGAGCCTCCGAGGGCTACAGGACCCCCAGCTACACCAGCAGTATCACCTCTAGTTCCTCTTATTCCATCTGATCAGGATTTCAAGAGTGTAGTATATATGTTAGCACAGTTAGTAGCTGCACAGCACCAGCCAATTGTGCCAGATGTTGCCGGACTTTCTGAAGGCCCCGAAAGTTCTAGAGTTCGTGAATTTCTTGCCTTGAATCCTCCACCGATTACAGGGACAGATCGCAGAGAAGACCCTCAGCACTTTATTGATCAGCTTCGTAGGATCTTTAGAGTCATGCATGCCTCAGCGACTGAGTCAGTTGAGTTAGCAGCATTTCGATTGGCGCGATGTTGCAGTATTGTGGTACGAGAGTTGGGAGAGATCTAGGGAAAAAGATGCATCCCTACCCACTTGGGATAGCTTTACAAAAGCTTTCATAGATCATTATTTACCTCGGGAGATTAGGGATGGCCGGGTGGACCAGTTTCTTAACCTCCGTCAGGGCAGCATGAGTGTCTGAGAGTACGGGCTGAGATTTGATTCATTGGCTAGATATGCACCAGCATTTGTTGATACGATGGATGACAGGGTGCGTAGATTTGTGGGAGGGATTCACTCAGACTATATCGACGCTTGTTCTACCGCAGCACTAAACGATAATATGGATTTCTCACGAATTCAGGCCTTTGCAAAAGGCATAGAGGATCGCCGACATCTACAGTATATAACTGAGAGGGTCGATAGAGAGAGACAGAAGAGGGATAGGCCCGCTGGTTCATATGGAGATATTCAGGGTGGTCCTAGACCTCGATATTGTAGTAGGCCACCTAGACCTCCACCACATCAGTTCCAGAGGAGTAGATTTGATCGTCCTGGACAGTCAGGCCCAGGTGAGGGTTCACGAGCATCAGGCTCTCAGCAGCAGAGGGGCTCAGGCTAGGATAGGACAGCACCGCCGCGTTGCGCAACTTGTGGTAGGATGCATTTCGGGAGGTGCAAACAAGGTTCCACAAGTTGTTATTCTTGTGGATAGGAGGGCCATGGGTGGAGAAACTGCCCGACCATAGGTCAGGGTGGTATAGGTCAGTCGACCAGGTCAGTAGTAGGTTCCTCTTCATCAACACAGTCTACAAGGTGTGGACCCCAGACTTCAGCAGGTAGAGGTAGAGGTAGAGGCAGAAAGGGAGCATCTAGTTCTGGTAGTGGCCAGAATCGTACATATTCACTAGCCGGCCGACAGGACTCCGAGTCATCACCAGATTTTGTGGCAGGTACATTGATTGTTTTCTCCCTGTGTGTTTATGCTTTGATAGATCCTGGATCTACTCTGTCTTATGTTACTCCATTTAATGCGGGAAGTTATTTATAGTAGCAGAGTCATTAGATCGACCCTTTATTGTATGTACACCAGTTGGTGAGTCTATTATTGCCAGGAGAGTCTATCGAGGTTGCACGGTAGAAATTATCGACCGTCAGACCTTTGTAGATCTCGTAGAGTTAGAGATGGTCGATTTCGACGTCATTATGGGTATGGACTGGTTAGCGTCTTGTTATGCTAATGTTGTGTGCCGGACAAAGATTGTTAGATTCCACTTTCCAGGAGAGGCAGTTTGGGAATGGAAAGGCGATACAACATTGCCGAAAGGTAGGTTTATTTCCTATCTTAAGGCGAGGAGGATGATTACCAAGGGTTGTATTTATCATCTTGTTCACGTTCATGATATAGATGCAGAACCACCGACTCTTCAGTCTATTCCGGTAGTTAATGAGTTTCTAGATGTATTTCCAGACGAACTCCCATGTATCCCTCCAGAATGGGAAATTGATTTTGCTATCGATATGCTACCAAGTACACAACCCATATCTATCCCTCCTTATAGAATGACTCCTGCTGAGCTAAAGGAGTTGAAGGATCAGCTGAAAGACATGCTGGATAAAGGCTTTATTAGACCTAGTGCTTCACTATGGGGTGCACCAGTGTTGTTCGTAAGGAAGAAAGATGGCTCACTAAGAATGTGTATCGATTACCGACAGCTGAATAAGGCAACTGTAAAGAATAAGTATGCCCTTCCGAGGATAGATGACTTGTTTGATCAGTTACAAGGATCTAAGTGTTTCTCAAAGATTGATTTAAGATCAGGGTATCACAAGATACGAGTTCGGAAGAAAGACATTCCAAAGACAACTTTTAGAACTAGATATGGACACTTTGAGTTCTTGGTAATGTCTTTTTGATTAACTATCGCCCCAGGAGTGTTCATGGACCTGATGAATAGTATATTCAGGTCGTATCTAGACTTGTTTGTGATTGTATTTATTGATGATATTTTGGTGTATTCACGTTCAAAAGATGAGCATGCAAATCATCTGCGAGCAGTCCTTCAGGTTCTTCGAGATCGAGAACTTTATTCAAAGTTTTCCAAGTGTGAGTTCTGGTTGAACTTTGTAGCTTTCTTTGGCCATATAGTATCAGATGCAGGCATTGTGGTTGATACACAAAAGATTGAGGCCGTAAAGACTTGGCCCAGACCCATGACTCCGACTGAGGTTCGTAGTTTCTTAGGGTTAGCTGGGTACTATAGAAGGTTTTTAGAGAGATTTTCTTCAATTTCAGCCCCATTAACGAAGCTGACTAAAAAAGCAACTAAGTTCCAGTGGACTGAGGCTTGTGAGCATAGTTTCCAGGAGTTGAAGGATAGGTTGACATCAGCACCAGTTCTTCCATTGCCAGATGGTTCAGAAGGCTATATAGTGTATTGTGATGCTTCTGGTGTTGGGTTAGGATGTGTTCTAATGCAACATGGTAAGGTTATCACATATGCTTCAAGGCAGTTGAGAAAGCATGAGAAGAACTATCCGACCCACGATTTAGAGTTGGCGGCAGTTGTGCATGCATTAAAGATCTGGAGACACTATTTATATGGCGTTCATGTTGACATCTTCACAGATCATAAAAGCCTTCAATATATCTTTAAACAAAAGGAGTTAAATCTGCGACAACGTCGATGGCTTGAGTTACTGAAGGACTACGACGTGGATATTTTATATCATCCAGGAAAGGAGAATGTGGTAGCCGATGCCCTCAGTCAAAAATCTATGGGTTGTTTATATCACTTAGGTGTTGAGAAGCGGGAACTAGCGCGAGAGCTTCATCAGGTAGCTAGCTTAGGAGTCAGATTGTTAGAGACATACGATAGTGGGGTCACAATTCAGGATACAGTTGTATCATCTCTAGTTGTAAAAGTAAAATCATGACAACAAGAGGATCCTAGCTTAGATAAGCTTAGAGCAAAGGATCAGGATCAACGATCTTTAGCATTTGATATAGCAGAAGATGGAGTCCTCAGATATAGCGGTCGATTGTGTGTTTCGAATGTTGCAGGGCTTCGACATCGAATTATGGAAGAGGTACATCATTCCCATTATTCCATTCACCCTGGTTCGACGAATATGTACCATGATATTAAGGAGATCTATTGGTGGCAGGGGATGAAGAATGATGTTGCTGAGTTTGTTGCGCGGTGTCCTAACTGCCAACAGGTGAAGGTTGAGCACCAAAAGCCCGCTGGGCTAGTTCAGGAGATAGCCATTCCTTTGGGGAAGTGGGAAGCAATTAATATGGATTTTATTACAGGGTTACCTCGATCGCTTCACAAGTTTGACTATATTTGGGTAATTATTGATAGATTAACAAAATCAGCCCACTTCTTACTAGTCAGGGCAACTTTTTTGGCCGAAGACTATGCAGGGCTCTATATTAGAGAGATTGTTAGGCTACATGGTGTCCCAGTATCTATTATCTCTGATAGAGGAGCACAATTTACCGCCAACTTCTAGAAGTCCTTCCATAAAAGATTAGGGACACAAGTTAATCTTAGTACCACCTTTCACCCTCAAACAGATGGCCAGGCTGAGAGCACAATTTTGACACTCGAGGATATGCTACGGGCGTGGGAGCTAGACTTCAAGGGGAGTTGGGATGACCACTTACCTCTTATAGAGTTCGCATACAATAATAATTATCATTCCAACATCAGGATGGCACATTATGAGGCTTTGTATGGGAGAAAATGTAGATCCCCCGTTGGATGGTTCGAGGTAGGTGAGTCAGGGTTGATCGGACCTGACTTAGTCCAGCAGACAGTAGAGAAAGTTAAGCTCATTCGGGAGAGGTTGCTAACAGCTCAAAGCCGACAGAAGTCATACTCAGATATGCGACGAAGGGACTTAGAGTTTTGTGTCGATGACTGGGTATTCTTAAAAGTCTCGCCTATGAAAGGTGTTATGAGATTGGGCAAAAAAGGCAAGCTTAGTCCAAGATTCATTGGGCCATACCAGATCCTTCGAAGGGTAGGACAAGTGGCTGATGAGTTAGAATTGCCTTCGGGGCTAGAATCTGTTCATCCAGTTTTCCATATATCGATGCTACGGAAGTGTGTAGGAGACCCTTATCGGGTTGTCCCAGTTGAGGATGTTCAGATCACAAAGGATTTGTCCTATGAGGAAACTGCAGTTGCCATATTAGACCGACAGGTCCGTAAATTGAGGACCAAGGAGGTGGTTTCGGTTAAAGTATTGTGGAGAAACAAGAGTAGAGAAGAGGTGACCTGGGAAGCTGAGGCTAGCATGAGGTCCAAATATCCTCACTTGTTTCATACCCCAGGGTGATAGCATATCAATTTATATTAGTGAAGTAAGGTTAGATACCTATCCATTTTTTATTTTTTTTTATTATTGCTTATTATTATGGTTGTCGTCGTTGTATTTTTTCTCGCACTATTATTGCGGAGCTATAGTGCTTAGCTATTTATGTCATCCTGTGAGACACTTAGGTTAAACAATTATGCGTTACAGGTTCTGGATAGTCACATTCACAAAGGATAATTTGTCTAAACTTTGGCAACTCCTAAGGGAATAACCGTATGACTCAGGTTTTTCATTCGAGGACGAATGTTTCTAAGAGGGGAAGGATGTAACACCCCGACTTTTCTAAACGTCTAAATTAATTCATACATTTGTGGAAAGACAATGAGGGTGAGTAATAAATTAATAATGATGTGGTATGTCATATTTTAAGTGTTCAAGGGTTGTATCTCAAGGTTTGAAGTTAGGTAAGTGGAAAAATAAAAGTTGGCGAAAGTTACCGTAAATTCCTTTTTAAAGATTTGTCTTAAATTTGGGTCAAATGACTTGGACGTTTTCTCCCAATATATTAAGATTTATGATCCCCACGACCTATCGAATCAAAGGTCTATGAGTCTAGTTTCCAACGCATCAAACCGTTTGTTCATACGACTTCAAAATAGAGAGATATTTGCATTTTTGTGGGACTGCGCAAGCAGGCACGTGAGGCGGGGCCCTAGGTCGTTGGAATGTTATATATATCTTCTTCTTCGACTTTTTTCTTCATTTTTAACCTAAAAACCAGAGAAATTAGAGAAACCCATATCTAGGATCAAGTGAAGTATAGATTTTCTCGACTTAAGTTCTTGACGAAAGTTGTTCTACGCGTTAGGCTCATCATCGTGGTATAATTTATTTTATCGATTGCGTAGCATATCACACTTTAGTGTTGGGGCAGCAAGGGTTTGAATATGTTTGAAGGTTTTGAGGCGTATTACGAAACTAAGATCGAGTTAAGACCCTTCTTTCATCGACTTTAGCCTTTATAAGCAGCAAATAACAATTTGCGACGAAAATACATATCTTTTATCGTATTGTCGTGGTATGTTTTATTTTTGTGTGTTGATTATGATCCTACCTTGTTGTAGTATCGAGGGGGTTATGAGTAAAAGTCGTTAGGCCACGTGAATTCAGCGAAAAAGGTATGTTAAGGCTATTCTCTTCTTACGGCATGTTGCCTTAAAGCTTAGGAGCAATGTAATAGAATTGTTATTGTTGTTATACTTGTAGCACTTATTGTTGATTGTTGGCTGCTCGAGTGGATATAATCCTCTCTTATCGAGATTTTTATTCAGTAGTAGCGTCCCTATGCTGGACACGACTTAGAGGCTATTTGTATAGGTTGCTTATAACTAAATTACTTGCTTTTAGCTGTTGGATTGTTATCATTGCCCTTGGGGCTATTGTGGTTAGCTGCAGGAATGTGATCTATGCCTAAAAGGGCTATGAGTTGCCTATGGGGCTATATTGATGCCTAGAAGGGCTATGAGTTGCCTACAGGGCTATATTGACGCCTAAGAAGGCTATGTACTTCCTACAAGACCATGTTGTTGTGTAAGATGGCTATGAGTTGTGTATAAGCTATGTTGATGCCTAAGAGATCCATGTGCTACCTACGGGGTTATATTAATGCCTAAGAGGGTTATGTAACTGCCTACGAGGCTAGGGGACTACCGATAGGGATATATGGGCTGATTGGCACCTTCCGGGCTTATGGGGCCTGAGTAGGTTGTCTTGTGTGCTGTTTGTACCTACCGGGCTTATGGGGGCTTGGTTAGGTTATTATTTTATTAGTTTTGATAAGTTTAGATTTAGGAGCAGGTCAGTACACTTATCTTATCCTTGATTTATTTATCAGATTATTCCAGTATATCAGGATACCTCCTCATAGTCTGTTACCTTTCATACTCTGTACATTATTTTGTACTGACGCCCCATTGCCTGGGGGTGCTGCATTCATGCATGCAGGTCCTGACAGACGACCGAGTAGACCTCCTCAGCAGTAGGATTGACTTTTACCCGGTTGGCTAGCCGTTTCCTCCGGAGTTGCCCGAGTTGGGTGGTTTGTTACCATTTGTTGTATATATCTTTATGGGTAGGATGGGGCCCTGTCCCGCTAATCTTTACTACACTTAGAGGATTGCAGACTAGTGTGTGGGGTGTATAGCTACGTTATGGCCATGCTGGCCTATGTGGTTGGTTTGCTGAAGGTTGTGAGCTGTTTGATGTATTGTATTGATATATACCTGCTTTTAGTTTTGGTATAGATATCATGGTGGCCTCGACGGCCCAATCAGGACTTTTGTGCTAGTTGGCTATTTATTTATATGATCTCCTGGGAGTAGCTGTTTCTTTTATAGATTAGTTGGCAGGGGCCTTGCCGGCCGATGGCTTAATTTTAAGCCGAGATATACTTGTTTGATTTCTTGATTGTGTGTGGCTGCCATGCGCTAGTAACAAATGGTTCAGCAAGGTCGGCTCGGGCCTGAGTTTTGGCATTAGGAGCCAGTTGCGGCCTTGAGTTTGGCGTGTGACAATTGATTTATGGGACGACTCGACTCAGACTATAACGACGCTTGTTCCACCGCTGCACGAAATGATAATATGGATATCTCGCGAATTCAAGCCTTTGCACAAGGCATAGAGGATCACTGACATTTACAGTATATGAGTGAGAGGGTCGAGAGAGAGAGACAGAAAAGGTCTAGGCCACTGGTTCACATGGAGATTTTTAGGGTGGTCCCAAACCTCGATATTCCATTAGGCCACCTAAACCTCCACCACAGCAGTTTCAGGGTACTAGATTTGATCGTCAGGGACAAGCAGGCCCAGGTAAGGGTTCACGAGCATTAGTCTCTCAAAAGCAGAGGGGTTCAGGCAGGATAGGACAGCCGCAGCGTGTTGCGCTACTTGCGGTAGGATGCATTTCGGGAAGTGCAGACAAGGTTCCACAGGTTGTTATTATTGTGGACAAGAGAGGCATGGGTGGAGAAACTGCCCGAACATAGGTCAGGGTGGTATAGGTCAGTCGACCAGGTTGTTAGTAGGTTCCTCCTCATAAGCACATCCTACGAGGCATGGACCCCAGACTTCAGCAGGTAGAGGTAGAGACGGAGGCAGAGAGGGAGCATCTAGTTCTGGTAGTGGGCAGAATCGTACATATTTACTAGTTGGCCAACAAGACTCAGAGTCATCACCACATGTTGTGACATGTATATTGATTGTTTGCTCCCATTGTGTTTATGCTTTGATAGATCCTGGATCTACTCTGTCTTATGTTACTCCATTTATTATGGGGAAGTTATGCATAATAGTAGAGTCATTAGATCGACCCTTTATTGTTTCTACACAAGTTGGTGAGTATATTGTTGCCAGGAGACTCTATCAAGGTTGCACGGTAGAAATTATCGATCGTCAGACCTCTGTAGACCTCGTAGAGTTAGAGATGGTTGATTTTGACGTCATTATGGGTATGGAATGGTGAGAGTCTTGTTATGCTAAAGTTGAGTGCCGGACAAAGATTGATAGATTCCACTCTCCAGGAGAGGTAGTTCGGGAATTGAAAGGTGATGTTTTGCGTATTTTGTAATCAATGACACAACCTCCAATACAAGTGTCAACGAATCGTGCAATATTATAGTAACCCAACCAAGGGTTGGGGTCGTGTCCCAAGGGAGCAGTTCTGAGAATTAATAGAAAAATAAAATCTAGTTCAAACTAGTCGTAGCTAAAGACACTAACGATAAAACATATTGTAAATTAAAGGGGGACACAAAAGAGTGAAATATCAATTTTGGGGTTTTGTCACAAGTATAGCTAAAACAGTAAAAATAACAAGAAAATCAAGTATTGGGACGAGTTCTTGGGGTGGGACCGCTATACAAGTTGAGATAAATAGCTGGGTACATGCTTTCGATAGGAAATTTGCAAGGTAATAGTGACTAGGATAAGCTTTAGATGGAAATAAGTTCCCTCTCGGGAAACTTACCCCGTTTCAAATGCGTTCCTCTCGGACACCCATTCGCCGCATGAAAACCAGCCTACGCCTTACCCCACTCACTCTCTCGAGCTGAGTGTTACGATATGGGACTAGGGCTCACCTTCTCGGGATGAACCTCATGTTGACCCACTCCTTAGGCCATCAGTCTAGTGGCCTTGGTTTCGCGACCTCCCAATCGGGCAAGCTGAAAACACATGAGTGGCTTTGTATTTGCAACTACAAACCCATAAACTTAAACCACAACCACTGGGTGAAATCACCATTAAAATACATCTAACCTATCAGCAAGCAAGACCCAACAATAATATCAACACATATTTGCTAAATCACACCCCAAGAATGGGGTTTTTTAGCCACACATAAAGAAATAACAAAATACACCTAGAATGATAGTGAAATCAAATGGGTATAAGAAATTAAACCCTGATTTAAGCAAAGGAAGAAGGATAGATAAGACCCACTTCCAACTTGGGGAAGATGAACTCCTTTCTTCAAGTTTTCCAAAACCCTCTCCAAACTTGATAGTAAAAATTAAAAAGTACTAAAATTATAATGTAATGCTAAAACTGATATTGTCCACTGATACTACAAAAACTGATACTAAGCTATAACTCTCCACGAGTATTTATAGTTTAAAAAAATATGTGATGTGTTTGATCACTCGGCGACATTAGTCAGAATCGCCGATCAACTCGGCGATTCCCTTTTTGGTGTAGTTCATCGCCGTCTTGCATCATTCTTTGGTATCGTCGTGCTCTGGGTCATTGGATGACATCGTATAGCTTCGCAGACATTCTCGGCGATGCGCTAACTGCTCTCGTTTTCCACCGACTTGATTTTTTCCTTCAGGGCTCAGCACACTGGAACAAAAGGCGAAGTGGGACCCTTCAGCGATTCGCCAAGTGAACTTGGCGATCTTCAGGCCTTCATTTTCTTGTTCTTTTCAGCGTTTCGTTCCTTTCTGCAAAGTAGTGTTCATGCTTTCCTTCAAACTTCAAATACCCGAAACTTAAAGGTTTTCATCAAATATTGAGATAAAATAGGCATTTGAGGACACAATTTCTATAAAAATATTGCCCTAAATGAGTCAAATTTGTGGACTCATCAACACCCCAAACTTAAAGTTTTGCTTGTCCTCAAGCAAACTCAAGTTCAGTCGTTCAAAAAAGGTTTCTTGAATAGTGCTAGACAAGACTCAATCATGAATGGACACAACAAAACTCAATTTACTTATGCAATGATCAAATGTGTACCCAAAGATTCAAGTTGTGACACACCAATACCAAAGATTCTCATGCTCGCAGTACTTGCTACTAATGCAAGTTCAAGCTCAACAAAAGTGTCTAAATGCCCTCACACAAAGAGTGATTCCATATTCACACACAAGAGTTAATCAATTTAAGATCAGGAATCAGATGCAACACTCACACTTAAAAAGTGGAACACAATGCATGTTTTCACACATAGGTTTGCCCTACTTTTCCGATCGACTTTCAATTTGGCTTACTCAAGAACAAAAAAGGTCTTTTCAAGGCTTGTAATGGGGCTGAATGCATTGGTATGGTCATTTAGGATCAATGACTTCTTCATCCTCATGAGATGTGGTGTTCTCAAAACGTCTTTTTTCCTTACCTTATCAATTTTTGTTCTAGTACTTCTAAGTAATCCTTTCATTCACTCTCCATGTATTGCTTGGAAACCCAACTCCTTTTGTACCTTTATTCAAAAATTATATACATTCTTTTTTTTTTAGAAGGATTTCTATTTTATTTTGCAATACCATGGGTTAGAGAGACTTTTTCTTGCACTTCTTGACTTCTCCTTTTCCTTTTCACCACACCCCAACTTAGGCTTTTTCGCCTAAGTTGGCTATTCACTAAATCACAAATCAAGAGGATTATAGGTAGTGGGTCAAGTAAGGCTAGGGTACATCAAGTTTCTTCCAAAGAAAGGTAAGGCTCAAGGGGTGTTCAAAAGTGTTTCACACGCTCACGGGTAGGTCACAAAAGAGGTATATGTCCAATTTGGCTCACACTCTTTAAAGTTGCCTAAGATCATATCAAGAGGACACCTTTCTAAATCAATCAGACTAACGGGGAAAATTATGGTTTTATTCATACATGGTTCAGAGTAAGCTAATCACACAAGGCATCGACACTTAGGTCAAACAAGACTACACACTTTTGCTAGTGTACAATGGTCATTACAAGAGAATCAATTCGATAAATGGCTAATCACAACAAGATGCAAAGAGTTCACATATTGTCTATGCAACTTCATTTCGTCTCGTTGTAGCCGCACCTTCATGTTCATTTGATTGAGAGCTCTATTCAAGTCATCAGTACTGATCGGAACTGAGACTTAAATTTTGCAAAAGAACAACCACTTTCAACACAAGCGGAGGCAAAAAAATTCGAAAAACAATCTTTTTTCGGAAGATTCAAAATTTGCATTAATTAAGATAAAAAAGAGGAGCCATGAGCTCAAACATCCACAGAAAGGCAATATATAACACAATTTAAAACAGACAATCCAAATATACACAAAAAGTGAAATTGTCAACACAAAAGGTGTGGGCCACACCCTACCACAAATAAAAGCAAGTTGTCCTAAAATTCAATAGAAAGTGTTAAAAAGTAAAAGGTAGAATCCCGGGGTACTCCGAAACGCCGACATAACTAAGTGATCAGAACAGGAAGAGGCAGAGATGTGTGTGTCTGTTTGGCTCTAATAACCATCCTGTAAAACCAGCAGTCCCATGTTGATCCGCCTCCTAGCCATGATAGAACCAAGGCAGGCCACCTTAGGATGACGCAGGATGGACTCGTTCTGTGATGGCAGGATAGTGCTGCTGATGAAACCAAATCAGTACCGAGAGGCGATATTCATATCCCTCTTCTCAATAGGAACTCCGGTATCCATCCACCTCGGGGTGATGTCAGAGATCATCAGAGCTAACCAATCCTTCAAGTTATCCAGGGAAGGAACAACAGGCAAACGCTGGTAGGGCAGTATTGAGTGTAGTGGTCGACCCAATACAACATTAATATGCTCGCTATGACACTCCACCTCCTTTCCTCTGACCATAACCAACTTCACCAGTCATAATTCACTAGCCCTTTTCTTATTTTTTGAGACTAACTCCCCATTGGCTAAGTATAATTCCCGAACCCAGGAAGGGATGTAAGGGCCCCGTGGTTTAGTGAATTGCTGATATACCGTGAGTTTACGGTATTTCTAATACATTTCACTAACAAGTTGTGTGTGTCTAGGGCCTTTTTGTATGGGTTTTTATATGTTTTTATTGTATTTCGCAGGAAAGATGTTCAGGGGCGATAATAAAGAGACAGCTGAAAGGAATGCAGAAAAGAACATCTACGGAGTGATCTACGGACCGTAGGTCTATTGACGCTCCGTAGATGGTGGCCGTAGATCAGCAGCCAAGGCATGAAGGGAAATC
>JAJOOS010005921.1:0-19538 GCA_029582725.1 Solanum chiquidenum | reverse complement strand
GAGCCCATGGGAAGGGAGCACTTGCAAAAGCTCTGGCAAAAGTATAAGGTTGATATGGCATTCTACGGGCACGTTCATAACTATGAAAGAGTTTGCCCTATTTACCAGGTAGACATTATATTTCTAAAGTGTTTAGTTATATCACTTATATATATTGAGAACCATTCATTTTATTGTTTGTCAAATTGTTGTATGGACAGAATCAATGTGTGAACAAGGAGACATCACACTACTCTGGCGTAGTGAACGGAACGATTCATGTTGTTGTTGGTGGAGGAGGAAGCAATTTGAATAGATTCACCACCATTAACACCACATGGAGTGTGTTCAAAGATTATGACTATGGATTTGTCAAACTCACAGCATTTGACCAATCTTCCCTTCTCTTTGAGTACAAGAAGAGCAAAGATGGTAAAGTGTATGACTCTTTCACAATCTCAAGAGACTATAAGGATGTCTTAGCATGTGTCCATGATGGTTGTGAACCAATTACTTTGGCTAGTTAAACTCAATATGTCATGAAGTGGATGTACCCGTTTAACCAACCGGTACCTGTAGCCTGCTAGCACGACTGATCTAGATTCGCGCCGAGTAAATCCACTAAAAAGCTAAAGGAGTACCATCAAGTTGGTTCTAGAGCTAGGTAGTATTTAAATCTTGTCTCTGTTTTATTATGTTTCTTTTGGCTTTCATATTGTTTCCTTTTGAGTGGATGTAAACTATCAATTTTCCTTAATTTTGGAATAAAGAAAAGGGGCATATTAGGGAACTAATCATGGATTTACCTTGTTGATACACTCAAATTGCACTTCCTTAAAGAGGTATAAAGCGGCCGTTGTCAAATATATAACTCAATTAGAATCCAATAGTGAATAAGACGTGAACTAAACCGTATGTGACTAGTTATTGTTAGTTTCTTATTTCCAAAGTAATGGGAGGAAAGTTTGGATAATTGTTTTGTATCAATTTGTAACTAATAATATTTAGCGATATCACTTACATTAAGAATGTATAAAGAGAAAAATCAGAATTATGTTTATCAAGACTGTTTGCCTTCGGGTTAATACATAATTTCACTTTGTGATGCTAGTATATCAGTTTATCACATTTATGTTCCATTTAATTGTTTCTCAACCAAGTTAAATGCATATCACTTTCATTCTTTCAAACTAAAAGTGTTTAACTCAATTCAAAGATATTTACTTAGAGTTGATTAATCTTACTACAATATCAACAATTAGACGAGTTCAGAATTTTGAATCCTCGTTATGGACTCTTTTACCAAGTTTTACACTTCTTTACTCAAACAAGTCAAACCTAGACATGTTCTAATGTATGCAACCATTAGAAGGCGATTAATATGAAAAAAATAATAAAATATACAATCACAACACACAATTCATTCTGTAAAAACTCTTCTTAAGTCAAGTCATCATAGATTCCACTCATGATAATTGAAGTAAAGAAGACAAGTGCATTCATTCGATAAAGATTCACTTACAAAAGTTAAGGAAATCACAAGCTTTGATTTCAAATACCAATATAAATCTCGATAAAACTTGTTCAAGTGTGCACACTGTTCTTCGCTAAAATGCAACATCCTCAAATAAAGCATAAAAATTTTGGTGTCTTATTTGGTTGTCATGTTTGGAATAACTTATCTTATAATTTATATTATAGTGATGGAATAAGTTATCTCAGATACATGATGGATATGTTATCCCAAGATAGCAAATTCCAGAATAATTAATCCTGAGATAACTTGTTCCAAATCAAATGACTTAAGCAATAATTCACGATAAATTCTAAAAATATTGTCATGGTCGGCAAGCACGTTGATCATGAGGAGTGTGTAGTTACTGTCGAAGTGGACCCAACTATTAATAGATGATAAAAAAATTTAAGGGTCGTTTGATGTGATGGATAAGAGAAAGTTGTCATGGGACAGAATTTTAGTGTCTCTTAATCACTTGTTTGGTTACACAAGATGGAATAACTTATGCCACGATTAAGAAATAGTACTGGGATAAGTTATCCCTCCTAGAGGGATGAAATAGTAATCCCAGGATAACTTATCCTGGATACTCATACACCACTTTTACATTCATGTATATTAACATAATTTTTAACAACTACAATAACATTCACAACCTTAATTAATTGTTCTTTTATGATAATATATTTTTTCTATTAAAAATTACATTTTATAATACCAATTTTTATTTATGAATATATTATAAGTTGAATTTATTTGCCTAATTCTTATGTTTATTTGTATTTTGATTTCTCTTACAATATTCACTCCATATTTTATAAGTTGAATTTATTTGCCTAAGTAGTTTATTACTCACTTAAAAATTATATTTTATGTATCAATTAAAATGTAGATAACTTTAATAATAAAAATTATTTTACTTTGATAAACTTAAAATGGAAGTTTTATTTTTAAGCTAAATAAGATGGAAGTTTTTTTTAAAAGCTAAATAAGATGATTTTTTTATAAGAAAAGCTAAATAAGATGGAGATTTTATTTTTAAGTTAAATAATATGAAAGTTAATTTTTAAGTTAAATAAGATGAAAGTTTAAATTTAAAAACACATGGCACAATCATACAAATGCACACACAAAAATATTTAAGTTAAATAACATGAAAATTTTATTTTTAAGAATGAATAACTAAAGCTTGCAAATAAAATGTAAAAAAGAAAAAATAAATAAGGTGGAGGGTAATTATGTAAACAAATAACTTATTTTAAAAAATTATGTAATGAATATAAGTTTGCATATGACAAACGAAACAAGCAATAAAAACTACTCTCAGCATAACTAATTTCAGCATAACTTATCCCAGCATAACTAATCTCAACATAACTAATCCCATGTAATGACATGTTCCCGTCGTTATAGAAATTCCAACGGGGAAAAATTTGAGACCGGAAAACTTTTTCGTAGTATTTGAATTGTCCGAACCTAGTCCAGATTTGGACGAAATCGGAGTCTTTAAGGTGTAGAGAAATCTAGTAACAATCATGTGATTTATTTATAATTCTGGTTATATGAGTGGTTAGATAACTCGTTAAAGAACCCGTACGACTTTACGAAATTGAATTCAGGCGAGTAGAACTCCAGAATCGATCTTAGCGTAAAGAGTATTTTCTGATCGTCATTGGTTAGAGGTGTGTTGTGAAATGGGGGTCTTGAAATTATTTAAATAGCTCATTGTTTTGTGCAAGCCGCTTTGGCGGTGGTTTTGGTCACTCTGGCGGGGACGCTGTAGCGGGGTGAGGGTCGCTGTGGTTGGCCAGACGCAACTTAAAGTCGTAAATAAACCCCAAAACGTCTTTATTCTACACTTTTCATTTTTTAGAGCTAAGGAACAAACTCCAAGCGACTCCTACTCATTTTTCACCATTCTTGAGGCTAAAGGTAAGTTTTTCACTCCCCGAATCCATTTTTTTATCCGTCAAATGTAATAGAATGGGTGAATATTGTCGGAGGAGGGTTTTGTTATAGATTCTATGATGGAAAAAACCCTAATTTGGATAATTGGGATCATGGGTTTGATCTAGGGTTCATAAAATTGTTAGTAATTCGGGTAATTAGTGATTGTTTATTGATTTTCGTATTATATTGATTGTTTGTACACCTAGAACAAGCGGAACGAATCCAGAAAGGGAATGATCAAGTTTCTTAGGGTTTCAAGCCTGTTTCGAGGTAGATGATGGTTGTGATTCTATGATTGTGTGATGCATGCTTGTTTTTGTTTCATTATGATACATGTATGTATATGAATGTTGCATTATTGATCACACTTGTTGTAAATGAGATAGATGAATGATGGTTACCATGAAATCTTGACTTAATTGTATGATCTTGAGGATATACTTGTGATTGTGATTGTGATTATGGTGTGTTGAATGGATCAGTTTCAATGTTCCGGCATAACTAACTTGGATCGGTTGCCACGTTCCGACATAATTATGGAATCGGTTGCCACGTTTCGGCATAATCATTTGATCGAGTACCACGTTCTGGTATGCTAACTATTTGGGTTTGGGTTCCATAAGAGGACCAATGACTTGTCATAATAGTGTATCTTGAGAAAATGTGAAGTTGTTCATTGTTTGTATATGTTGATGATATTGTATATGTTCGAGATGTGCATGTGATTATATTATTGTATTGACTAATGTATGTTACACTTAGTGGAATAGCCGTGTGATCCTACCAGTACATTGTGGTTGTGTACTGATACTGCACTTGCTCTTATTTTTATTGAGTACAGGGCATCTTCAAGCGGCTACTGACAGACCTCGCTTAGGAGATCAGTGATCGTTTGAATTCAAGGGTGAGCCAACTCTTCCGGACTGTCATGGGTTCTCTTTCGTCTATGTCCACCATTTCCGGACTTAGACTATGTTCTAGTTAGTTGATTAGTTCATTAGATTGGGGTTGCATCTCTTCTTGTTTAGACTTGTTGAACTTTAGATGTTTTGGTACATTGACTTTTAGGTTCTAGGTATTACTTCTGCATTATTAGTTTATTATTGTTAGACTTTTGTTAGAGTTTATGGGAACTCTATTTATTTCCTTATTATTTAACTTACTTTCGTAACTTAAATGCCTTAACTTTGATTTAGTTGCTTGGTTTGAGTTGTAGTAGTGGTTCTCCCACCAGAGAGTTAGTGTGGTTGTCAATCACGACGGTCTGGGTCGTGACAAAGTTGGTATCAGAGCCTAGGTTCGTTGATCTCGATGTACCAAAACGAGTCTAGTAGAGTTTTGCAGAACGGTACGGGGACGCCTTTACTTTTTCTTCGAGAGGCTATAGGACTTTAGGAAATCTCTCTGTTTTCTCTTATCTCCTTTCGTGCTATGACTTGATTTCAATTGGTATCTAGCGATTCAAATTGGTATCTAACCTCCTTCACTCTTCTGTCCACAGATGGTTAACACTAGATTCAACGGCGTCAGGTCCGTAGCTCCCATCAATGCTTCAGCTGAGGAATCTGCAGCGAGACGTCGCGGTCGAGGCAGGGATAGATGAAGAGCTAGGGGTAGAGGCCGAGGAAGAGTAGCGTCTGCTGGGAATGCAACTCCTGTTGAGAATGCTCATGTGAATGAGAACCCTCTTGCGCATCATAAAAAGATAGAAGAGGATATTGATGTTGAAACTGTTGAGGATGTGGAACAAGAGGAAGAGGTGCATGCTGAGACCACAAATGTTCCTCCCATAGACCTAGTGTTAGCTCGACAAATCATGTCATTCTTGAAAGGGTTGGTTGGTCCTGGAGTGCTTCCTTTTGCTCAAGCAACTCAAGCTCCTACTAATCCTCCTCTTGCTAGCATTGCACCCAAGGTGGGTGGGACTGGAGGTAATGATGCTTTCTTCAGCCCTTTGTTAGGTTCTATTATGACTGGTAATAAATATAAAATGTTGACTAAGTTTTTGAAGCTAAAGCCTCATGTGTTTCTTGGTTCTGAGAATGAGGATTCTTATGAGTTCATCTTAGATTGCTATGAGAGGCTTCATAAGTTGGGAATTGTCCATCAGCATGGGGTTGAGTTTATGTCCTTTCAAATTCAAGGTGAGGCTAAATAGTGGTGGAGAGCTTATATAGAATATAAATCTTCAATTTTACCTCCACTTACTTAGACCCAATTTCATGCTCTTTTTCTAGAGAAGTATGTG
Source organism: Solanum chiquidenum (assembly GCA_029582725.1). Classification (NCBI taxonomy): domain Eukaryota; kingdom Viridiplantae; phylum Streptophyta; class Magnoliopsida; order Solanales; family Solanaceae; genus Solanum; species Solanum chiquidenum. Next base: position 13,845 of record JAJOOS010005921.1, on the reverse strand, counting down.
CCTAGGACCTTGAGGGATCGCAAGAAGGATGAGTTCATGGCTTTGGAGAAGGGTGGTATGAGTGTGGCTGGTTATGAGGCCAAGTTCCATGCTTTGTCTAGATATGCTACTCAATTGGTGACTACTGATGAAGAGAGGATCCGATTATTTATTAGCAAGTACTATTGAAGTAAGGGCCACATTCATTAAGGAGATCAAGGCCAAACAATTTGAGGATGAGAATTTGGATGAGCTTAGGAAGAAGATTGTGAATGGTAAGACACAAGAGACCACTCTTGATCAGATGGTGTGCTCAATTTTAAAGGAAGAATATGTGTTCCTAGAGTAGATTACTTGATTAAGAAATTGTTGGCAGAGTCTTATGGTTCGCGATATTCTATTCATTCGAGTGTGACCAAGATGTATCGAGATTTGAAGCGAATTTATAGGTGGCCGGGTATAAAGAAGAATATAGCGGAGTTTGTAACAAAGTGTCCAAATTATCAACAAGTGAATATGAACATCAAAGGTCTGCAGGTTTGCTTTAAAGAATGTCAATTCCGGAATGGAAGCGGAAAATAATAGCCATGGATTTTGTGGTTGGTCTTCCCAAGACTTTAGGAAAGTTTGATTCTATTTGGGTAGTGGTTGATAGATTGACCAAGTCAGCCCATTTTATTCCGGTAAGAACAGATTATAATGCTGAATAATTGGCTAAAGTTTATGTGAAAGAGATAGTGAGATTGTATGGGGTGCCCCTCTCTATCATCTTAGACTGTGGTACCCAATTCACATCCAAGTTTTGGAGGAAATTACATGATGGATTGGGCACACAACTCACTTTAAGTACAACCTTCCATCCACATACAGACAGACAGTCAGAGAGGACTATCCAAGTGTTAGAAGACATGTTGAGGGCATGTGTGATTAATTTTGGAGGGCATAAGGATAAATTCATACCTTTGTGTGAGTTCTCCTATAATAATAGTTATCACTCTAGTATTGATATGGCACCATTTGAGGCATTATATGAGAGGGGATGTAGATCGCCCATATGATGGTTTGAGGCTGGAGATCGATGTGAAACCATTGGGGGTTGATTTAGCAAAGGATGCTCAAGAGAAGGTGAGGAGTATTCAAGCTAAACTTTTAGCAGCCCAGAGTAGACATAAGAAGTATGCGGATCATAAGGTAAGAGACATGGCATTTCAAACCGGCGAAAATGTTCTTCTTAAGGTATCACCCATGAAAAGGGTGATGAGATTTGGCAAGAAGGGCAAACTAAGTCCGCGATACATTGGTCCCTTTGAGGTTCTTTAACGTGTAGGAACGGTAACGTATAGATTGAATTTACTTCCTAATCTATCGGGTGTTCATCCGATATTTCATGTGTCAATGTTGAAGAGGTATCACAGTGATGTGGAATATATCTTAAAGTGGAACCCAATTGTGGTAGACAAGGACCTCCAATATGAGGAGGAACCGATTGCAATTCTTGATCGTGATGTGCGTAAGTTGAGGACCAATGAGATTAAGTCCGTGAAAGTTCAATGGAAGCATCGTCCAATTGAGGAAGCTACTTGGGAAACCGAGAGAGACATGCAAGACAAGTATCCCCAATTGTTCATCGATTCAGGTACTACTTCATTCCTTCCTTAGCCTATTTTCCTAAGTTTTGTCACTCGGGGACGAGTGATGGGTAAATTAGTATCTATTGTAACGACATATTTCCGTCGTTATAGAAATGCCAACGGGGAAAAATTTGGGATCATAAAACTTTTTCATAGTATTTGGAATTTCCAACCTAGTCCAGATTTAAATTTTAGCAACACACATTAATTTAACTAGAATTTTATTATTCCTTAAATTATTTTAGAATATAATAAGACACCATAAATACTGACATGACATAGAAGGTATGTACATTGTCATGAAGGCAAGTGTTGAGCAAAAAAAATGGACACATGCCATGATCATTTTATAATTAGTCGGTACACATATTATTGATGTTAAAAACTTATATATATTTAACTATTTTAATTTCTTTCTCACTTAAACTTTTTATTTTTTATTTCATTAATTTCATATCTTTTCACTTTAATTATTTTTTTTAAAAAAAATGTGTATTCATTTAATTTTATATTTTATTTTCTTCACTTATTTTGATATCCATTAGAAATTAACTTATTTTAAATAATAGACATTTGGAATTAAATTTGAAATTAAATTAAAAGGAAAGAAAAGAAAATAAAAAGAATAAATAAAATCAATAATAATAAAAAAAAAACACAATGAATGAAGGTTCAAGAAAATGAAGAATTTTTTTTTTTTAAATACATGGAAAAATATTCTTTAAAAAATTATGTGTATTAACTTAATTTAAATACAAATAAAAAATAAGAAAACTTTAAAAGATTTAAAAATATATATATTTTTATACGTGACATGCGCGTGTTGTACAAATGCAACTATATTACTTGATTGAAGTGTCATGTCAACACAAAAGGTGCACGAAAATATAATAAAAATAAATATAAGGGTCATAAGACCCTAATTAAATTAAAATATGTCGTTAAAATTTCGATCATAATTTAAAAGGATACTTATATATTACCTTTTTTTATTTTATAGCAACAAAGTCACTCAAACTAATTACAAACCTTTTTATGTAAACAAAAAGAAAAAGACCTTAAAAGTGAACAAATAAAGGAAAAAGAAAAAGAAATATTGGTTCGTGCATAGAACACAAGATACACTTTTTTCACCTTAATTTCTAATATTCCAATATATATATATATATATATATACAGGATACACTATCTAACTAAATTAGAAAAATAATAAAATACCACCATGATAGGGACTTACCAAAATTAAGCATGTGAATTTTCATAAACTAGTCCATTTTTTTGTAGTTTTCAAGATTTTTTTTTATCAAAATAATATACTTTTTAAAATTTTCAGTAACATTTTAGACTATATTTTATTTAAAAAAGAATTCAATGACACAAAAAAAAAAAGTCTGACGGAGTAATCAGACATAAAACATTATCAACAGTAACATTTTATAATTCATTACCCTGAAACACGTTTTATGGCTAAAATGTTACTCACGTTTTACTAAAACACCTTGTTTTTGAATTTCTTTTTTATCTAGAAAAGGTATTTTTACATTTTTTTAGCTGTTTGTGTTTGATTATTAAATTTTTAAAATACATTTGTTACCATTAATTTGTACTTGACCAAAGTTCTGAATTTATCTATTTTTGTACTTTTTTCAACATTTGAATATGTTACTGTTCCAATACGCTTATTTCTTTTTTGCTAAAAAATTGAATTCATCAGCTTTAGCCTAATTATTACTCCCACTGTCTTAATTTATGTGACACTTTTTGTTTTTCGAGAGTCAAATATTTTAAGTTTGACAGAAATTTACGCCTGGAATCTTCAATTTTTTTGAAATAAAATTTATATATTTGTAAGCTAAGTAAAAAGTATTAAATCACAATAATTGACAATACAAAATAATTAAAAGACATATGAAAAATTTGCGGTCAAAGATAAACTTATTTAAATCTCGAAATTCAAAAAGTACCATATAAATTAAGACAAAGAGAATAATATAAAATACATCAACTTAAAAAACCTTGAATTTCAAACAATAAATTTCAAATTCTAAACCAAGTTACCACTTACTAAAATATATTAATAGTAAAAAACTCTTTTACCATTCTCTCTCTACCTCTCTCTCTTTCTTGTATATGTCTATAAAATCTAAACATTCCACACTCCAAATCCTCAAACAAAAGTAAGAGAGTAAAAAAATGAGGAACCAATTGTATTTGTTACTTGGGCTAATGAATTAAGGGTGACAAAAGAGTTTCAAAATGAAGAAAAAGTGACACAAGTTTTAATTATTGAGTAGATGTGATAATTTTAAGATTAGTGCTAATGATACTAATTTTAAAATTCTCAAGTTTTATTATTTACATAAAAGCCCTATTTTCCCCCATTCCACACCCTCCCTTATCTCCACCCTTCTGCCGCTGCCATCCCCTCCCCTTCTGCCATCGTAACCGTCGCCGTCACCACTTCCTTCTCTACCACAACCATCAGTTCTTCCTCCATTGCCACCACTCTCTTCTTCTTCCTCTTTTACCACCATTGTTGCCACCTCCTTCTTCTCTACCTCTGCCTCCACAACAACCATCACCTTCACCTTCGTTGTTATCACCAACATCTCATTTGCCACTCTACCACCCTCTCTTTTACCTAGGGCTGGGCGTTCGGTTGGTTCGGTTCGGTTTGTAAATATTGGTTCGATTTTTCGATTTTCGGTTTGGCCAAATGTAAAACCAAACCAAACTGAAATAAATTCGGTTTGGTTCGGTTATTATAATTTCGGTTCGGTTTATTTCGGTTTGATTTTTGATTTAACCAAACTTAATTAACAGTGGCCTGTGGCCTGTGGTCCAAGACGCCGTTTCTCGAGTGCTGCACTTTCCGAACAACCTACCCCAATTCCGTGAATCACTGAATTGTGAATTACTACACTACACCAATAATCATAAATGTAACATTTCACAACATCAACACAAACAAACACAGTGTCCTAGACACCACTAAAAAGGACAAAAAATCAATCTCATCCACAAAACTCTGCACAAAGTCAAAACTAGTAAGAAATACATAACATTGTAAATTAAAAAAAAAAGCTTCAGAAGTGCAGTAATTGAAGTGGCCAATGAGCAGTGAGCAGTGACCTTCAACCTCTGAGTCGCAAGCACTGAGCAGATGACTGATGAGACAACAGTTGCGGGCTGCGAGGAGTCGAGCACTCAACGAGCTAGGAGCCAGGAGCAGCAGCTGGCCTGAGACGACGAGCTGAGAGATGAGAGATGAGAGATGAGAAATGAGAGTTGAGAGAAGAGCTCAGAGCCGCGGCGTAACTGAGACAAGAGTTGAGATTTGAGAGATAGATGAGAATTACGACTTACGTGTTAGGGAAATCAGATTAGGGATTTTTCTGATTAGAATTTGGGTAGGGCATGGGCTATTGGACTGAGATAAGTATTTTAATTAAAGGTTGTGGGCTGAGAGCAGTATTTTAATGAAGGGGTAAAGAGTATATATATCGAATTTTGGTTTTTTCGATTAACCAATTTTTTCAGCTAAAAAACCAAAAATCGAACCGAAAAACTGAAATATTGAAATTAAAACCGAAACCGACCGAAATAACCGAAAAACCGAAACCAAAATTTAAAAAAAATCGGTTCGGTCGGTTTTTTCGGTTTTAACCATATTATGCCCAGCCCTACTTTTACCTCACTTGCTACAACAATTATTGTAGTTGTTGCAGCAACTTCAGCAGTTGCTGCGCAAACTTGAGCAGTTGCTAAAAAAACTTTAACCGTTGCTGAGCAAACTTCAACAGTTGCTGAGCAGACTTCAACAATTGCTACAATAACTTCAGCAGTTGCTCCGACAACTTCAGCAGTTATTGCGACAATTTCAGTTGTTGCTTAATTTTCTACAAAAAACAATTCAATGACTTCCACTTCAAAAATTTTAAAATTAAAGTAAATTAGTTTGTGAAATAGGGCCAACAAGAGAAAAAGAAAAAACATGATAAAAAATAATGAACGACAACGATAATAATAGCAACAACAAAGAAGAACAAGTAAATGGAAGAAGAGAAAAAGAAATGAAGAAGAAGAAGAAGTGGGAAGAAGAAATCTGGACAGAGAAAGAAAGAAGGAAGAAGAGGGAGAAAGAAATCTTGAAAGAGATTTTAAATTTTGAAATTTAAGAAGAGAGGAAAACTTTTTAAGCATTTTGAAATATTAATGTACACCCCAAACTTTTTTGAAACAGTGATTATTTTCTTCCTTATTTATTATGGAGATGCAAGCCTTATTTATTTGCATTTAATGGAGGTATGAATCTCAATAATTTAGATCCAGCTCATTAAATGCATTTAGTTTTTAGGTTTGAATTTGAATGATTAAGATTCAATCCATTAAGTCCATTTATTTCTTTTTTTAAAAAATCTCTTAATGGGTTTGAAAAGGTCTAAACGAATCAAATGTGTAGGAGACTCTTATCAATATTCAGACTTATTTAATAAGTTATAAAATAATATACCATCATCTATCTTGCTCTTTGCGTGCCTTTTTCTCTCACAACTACAAACTTTCTTTCTCTTTTTTTTTCAACGAAACACTATTTTTTCTCTCTTGAATTGGTAAGTTTTCATAATCTTTTCATTTTTTTATATTAATAATTTTCTTAAGGTGTATTGATGTGTGTCAAGAACACTTGTTGCAATAATATTTTGGTGTATTGATGTTTATCATGGTTTTCGAATGAAAAAAATACTAGCCACGATTAAAAATAATAATTGTGTATACAAACTTGAAGTCTCTTATTATAATAATTTTGTTTTAGGCCAATAATTTTATTGAGACTCTTCGATCATCAAACCTGCTCGTGAGATAACACTAATATTTTATTGTTGTTGAACTATGTACATACTTGAGGTGTTTTATTAAATTTTGTTTTAGGCCACCAATTTTATTGAAACTTTGTATGATAAAACCCTTTGTGATATTACCCTAGACATATTATTGGCATAATACATAAATATGATCCTTAACTTGGTTTCAGCGGACAACTATGCCCTCCAACTTTGAGTGTGCACAAGTAGACACTTAAACTTATATAAAATTGAACAAATAGACACACATGTCCTACATGACATACTACAAGTAGGACGCCACAGATGACACAAAATTGTCAGGTAGGGTGTCATGTAGGACGAATGTGTTTATTTGTTCAATTTTATACAAGCTTAAGTGTCTACTTGTACATATCCAAAGTTAAATGTCATAGTTACCAACTAACATCAAGTTAAGGGTCATGTTTATGTATAATGCCCATATTATTATTGTTGAACTATGTATATACTTGAAATCTTTTATTTGAATTTTATTTTTAGGTCACTAATTTTATTGAGACACTTTAATCTTCAATATGATCAAATCTGCTTGTGAGATTACTATGTATATATTATTATTGTTGAACTATGTATACACTTGAGATCTCTTGTTTTAGGCCACAATTAATATTCAAAAATATTCATTATTTCCTTGTATATAGTTTTGACATTTGTACTATAGTAACTTTTCTTTCCAATTTTTAAGTTTTTAGTAAAATCACTATAGAACTTTTTCTGATATTTTTAAATTTTAAATTAAACTAAGTTAATACAGTTGTAATATTTTTGAGAATTAAAACCAAGGTATTATATTGCAACAAATGACTAACATCTTTTTTTCAGTTAAAAATAAGACTTTTTTCCAAGTTATACATTTATTATTGAACTATGTATATTCTCTTATTAAAATTTTACTTCAGACAACTAATTTTATTGAGACTTTTTATTATCAAACTCGCTGGTATAAATGATTTTCACCCAATTATAAATAGGTTATCATGATTTTGGAAATGTAAACTCAATGCAAGCCTCCCTTCTTCTTGTTGCTTTATTTATTGTTGGTTATATTTCATTTTCTCATATAATTATCGTTAAAATGAATTATCAATATCATAACTTAATCTTTATTTTAGTAATCATTATGTTATATTTTGGAGGCATCAATTCAAAGTTTATTGTTATGCATCATGTTTTACAATGAGCGCCCACATTTTTCCAGACAAATATATGCAAATTAGACCATCAAGAAAGAAATGTTTTCTATGTATGACCTTTGGGGTTGATCAATAATATTCCCTCCCAATTTTTAGCTTACTAGCTAGTTTAGTACTTTACGTGAGTATCACGTCTGAAAAAAATATTACTCATATTTAGAAATGGGAGTTTGATCGATGTACCAACACAACTTTAACAAGTTGTACCAAAAGCTATCTAATTTGTACAGTAACTATGGACTTATTTCAATGAGGCTTGGACGAATACTGCAATTAGTTATTGTACTAAAAGTTCTGTGGATGGTACCTTATACACGACCTTCATCTTTTCCCTGTTGACACGTGTATGGCTATTTAATTTGTAAGCAAATCACATGCTGAGAAGAATCGAACATGCTCTCTGAGTAAAATTTTCAAAGTTAGTAATGGATTCATGTTGTGTCAATTATTTTGATTGCCTTTTGATTAATTTGTAATCTAAATTATAGTTGGCTAAGCGAGTCTTATCCGTTTTAGGAAGATACCATTCTATGTTCCACAATAGGAGAGAACATGTAATACGTTTATATTTATCAAGCTTCTTCTCGAGTATTTTATGCTATGATAAGTTCTTTTTTCCTTATAAAAAACAAAAAGAAAATATTTGCTTATTGTTTCATTCTTGACTTTTAATATGATCAGTGACTTAAGTCATCCAACTCTATCTAGAGTTCTTCATTTTCATTTTCATTATTACCGTAATGACAACAATAAAATTGTAGCTTAAACTTTTGTTGCTAGACTATTTACATGATTGAATAATTCAATATATAGCGCAAAAATTTTGGAGGACAAAAAAAGGGAAGGGAAATGACACTTCATGACAGTCTAAGTTGAAATTTTCTCAGTTTCTTATTTGTATATATATAAGGTCCTTTTGGTTTACATTTCATTGTTGAATATTTATTTATTCTGCCAATTGCTCCAACAGACCTCAAGCAGCATGTTGATCTTTCATCAGTTAATGCTTCCCTATCTCAAAAATAGCATCTCTATTTTGGAGAAGTAGTGGTAAGGCCTGTGTACACTCTATCTTCTTCAGACTCCACTTTGTGAGATTTCACTAGGTATATTGTAGTTGTTGTTGGTCACTTCATCACTTTTCTCTACTACTTCCAGTTCTTTTATGCATCTGCATATGGGATGCATTATTTTACGCTCTCCATTTGATGTAGTTCATTTCCTTTGTTACCACAACACCATCAAGTCTTATGTCAAGGAAATAAGGTGGCAAATAAATTACATAAGCCAACGTCTGAATGTCACTGAATTGAGTAGTATAGGCAGATAGCAACCTATGAGACTGTTGGACAAAATGATAATCACACCCATGATAATGTCCAAATTAAATAGCAATAGGAAGAGAGTAACAACGACACCAAATATTAAAATGGGGTAAATATGATACCCGAATAAGTAATACAATAATATTGATGAAAAACTTTGTAGTGTCAAAAGACTACTACTCAACACTCTTTTATTTCTTACAACTCACAACAATATTACTTCCATACTATTTTCTCACAAACTAAGAAATAGTTTGTGGATTACTCTCTATTGCTTCTCTATTTTTTTTGTGTCTTCAAGTGTTCAATTACTACTCTACTTATAGAGTTTTTTGAACCTCTTGATTACATCATTAATGACATAAATGTGGTAGCCAATTTCCATAAAATTTGGCTGCCAAACTCTACCAAAATCCTACCAAACTTTGACTACCAAAACTCTACCAAACTTTGACTACCAACTTCCACAAATGTGGCTGCCAACTTTCACATTTGTGGCTTGCTAATTTTCACATTTGTGGTAAGTAATTTCAACAAATGTGGCTGCCAAATTAGTTGTTTTATTCCCACAAATCTCTCCCTTAATTTTGATTTTTCTTCTTTACTCCAAGGCTTGATCTCAATTATATCTTTGAAAATCTTCAAACTTGAGAGACTTTGTAAAGATATCCTCAACTTGATCATGAGATTTCACATACTTGAGTTCTACCTCTTTCTTTGCAATGCATTCTCGGATAAAGTGACACCTTGTGTCTATGTGCTTGCTCTGATCATGATACACTAGATTCTCAAGTGCTTGCGCGGATTTGTTATCAACACAAATCATTGTGGCTTCAATTTGTGGTAAATTGAGTTCCTTCAGCAATCTCCTCAACCAAGTTGCATGACACGTACATGATGTCGCTGCCACATATTCAGCTTCACAAGTCGAGAGAGTATCAATTGATTGTTTCTTTAAACTCCAAGAAATAACACAATCACCCAAGAAAAACACAAAACCCGATGTGCTTTTTCTATCATCAACATCTCTGACATAATCACTATCACAATATCCCACAAGATTAAAATCATTATCAGAAGAAGAGTAAAATAGCCCAAGGTCGATTGTACCTTTTAGGTAACGAAGAATTCTTTTAGCGACCTTCAAGTGAGTGGAGGTAGGAGCTTCCATAAAGCGACTTACTACTCCAACCGCAAAAAGTATATCTGGTCTCGTACATGTCATGTACCTCAAACTTCCTACGAGACTTTTGAACATAGTGGAGTTCACCTTTTCTCCATCATCAAACTTTGACAATTTTGTTCCATTTTCCATTGGGGTGTTCACAGGGTTGCAATCAAACATGTTGAACTTCTTCAAAATCTCCTTTGTATAGCTTTTTTGAGATATGAAGATGTCTTCCTCCATTTGCTTCACTTTTAGGCCCAAGTATTATGACATAAGCCCTATGTCCGTCATCTCAAACTCAAGGGACATAGCTTTCTTGAAAACTTCAAATAAAGATGGGCTGTTACCCGTTAGAATGAGATCATCAACATAAAGACAAACAAACAAAATATCTCCATTAGTATGAACTTTAATGTAAAGAGCATATTCATGGAGATTACGAGTAAACCCATTGTCTTGAAAGTATTTTTCAATGCGACTATTCCAAGCTCGTGGAGCTTGCTTCAATCCATAGGCTTTCTTCAACCTCAATACCGTATCTTCATGATTTTTTACCACAAAGCCCAATGATTGATTAACATAGATTTTTTCTTCAAGATATCCATTCAAGAATGTCGATTTGACATCTAATTGATGCATTTTCCACTTCATTTGCGCCACCAAAGAGATCAATAGACGGATTGTCTCCATGTGGGCAACAGGTGCATAGACTTCCTCATAGTCGATGCCATGCCTTTGCTTGTAGCCTTTAGCCACAATTCTTGCCTTGTATCTCTCTACCTCTCCATGGGCATTTTTCTTCGCCCTGTATACCTATTTGACTCCAAGTGTTGTTCTTCTCTATTGACTGGATCTACTCCTCTATGGCTTGTCTCCACCTTTTGTCAGTAACGGCTTCATCAAAATTCATTGGTTCACTATCAGCAACGATACAACACAAAATATCAAAATTAGTGATTTCTTGTGTGCCATCATAGAGTTCTTGGATGCTTCTCATCCTATGCGGTCTTTCACTTGAACTCTCTTGAGTAGACGAAGATGCAACATTTTCTGGTGAAGTAGGTGGGGTTGCTTCCTGTACAGGTGCCTTGGTCTCCTGTTCTTCTTCATCTCCAAAGTATAGAAGAAAATCATATGTTCTTTCTTCCGGAGTCTCTCAATTCCATGATGCTTCTTCATTAAATTCAACATCACGACTCACCATCACCTTGTTATTGCTTGGATTGTACAATTTATATCATTTTGAACTTGCGTCATAGCCAACAAATACATACTTGACACTTTGATTATCAAGTTTAGCTCTCCATTGATGTGGAACATGAGCATATGCTATGCTCCCAAAAATTCTCAAGTGCTTGACACTTGGCTTTCTTCCGCTCCATGCTTCTTGAGATGTTTGATTTCGTACATTTTTTGTTGGAGACCTCTTGCTCAAATAAATTGCACAAGAAATAGCCTCGACCCAAAATTCTTTTGGTAGATGTTTAGCTTTCAACATACATTTAGCCATAGTAAGAATTGTTCTATTATTTCTTTCTGCAACTCCATTTTGGTGGGGAGAGTAAGGTACCGTTAGAGGGAGATGAATTCCATGAGATTGACAAAAGTCATTAAATTCTTTTGAAGTGAATTCACCTCCTCTATCGGACCTTAATGCTTTTATTTCATAGCCACTTTCTTTTTCTACAAGTGCTTTGAAATTTTTAAAGGCAACAAAAACTTCAAATTTTTGCTTCAAGAAGTATACCCAAGTCTTTCTACTGAAATCATCAATAAAGAGCAAGAAGTATTTTCTTTTACCAAAAGAAGGTGGCAATTGGACCACATACATCGGTGTGTACAAGTTGAAGTGGCTTACTTGTTCTTGATGTAGTCTCCTTTGAAAAACTCCTCCTTGCATGTTTTCCAAGAAGACAAGCTTCACACAACTGATTTGGATGGTTGTTTGACGGAATCCCATCAATCATGTTCTTGTCTCCCATTGATTTGAGCGCTTCAAAGTTCAAGTGCCCAAATCTCATATGCCAACACCATGAGTCATCTCGCACATTAGCCTTCAAACACTTTGCATCGATGGTTTTAAGATTCAAAGGAACAACCTATTCTTTGCCATATGAACTTTAGCAATTAAGTTGTTACTTGAATCTCTAAGCCAAAGATGCATATTTTTCATATGTATATCATATCCTTTTTCAAGAAGTTGACCCAAACTCAAAATATTACTTTTAAATTTTGGCACATAATAAACATTATTAATCAATTTATAGCCATCATCTTTACAAGATATCAAAATTGTACCTATCCCTTTGATTTGGATTTTTGAGGTATCTCCAAAAGACACGTTACCTTTCACCGTCTTCTTTATCTCCACAAACTTATCTTTATGGCCACACATATGATTGCTTGCTCCATTGTCAAGATACCATGAACTGCAATCATTTGTATCTTCTTTGAGTGTTAATAACAACGTTGACTCATCTTCGTCTTTGTTGTTGCCAACAAGATTAACTGTCTCTTCAACATTACTATGACATTCCCAAGAGTAATGTCTAATTTTATGACAGTTATAACACTCAATTTTAGATTTTTCATATGTCAATTCATTTGTACCTTGATAAGCTCCACGCCCTTTACCTTTTCGTTGACCACGACCACGACCTCTAAATGACTGATGACTTTTATCTTCATTGTTGAATTTGTTGGTATAACTTCTTCCTCTTCCACGACCTCCACGGCCTTGCCATTGTCCATTTACCTTGTAACTTCTCTCACCTTCAAATCCTTTGAAGGATGCTTGAGTTTTAAGAAGTTGCTCTAGTGACTCTTCTTTTCTCTTTTTCATTTTCACTTCGTGGGCTAGTAAAGAACCTTCCAATTGTTCTACCGTCATAGAGTCTAAATTTTTAGACTCATCAATAGCACACACCACATAATCAAATTTAGGTGTTAAAGAACGAAAGATTTTTTCTACCGCACGCACATCATCTACTTCCTCCCCGTATCTACTTATTTGATTTACAACAACCATCAATCTTGAACAGAAATCTAAAATGGATTCAGATTCTTTCATTTTTAAAACTTCAAAGTCAGCCCTTAGAGTTTTAAATCTTATCTTCTTCACTTTATCAACTCCTTGGAGAGAATTTTGTAAAATCTCCCAAGCTTCTTTTGAGGTGGTTGCATCAACCACCTTCTCAAACATGCCATCATCCAAACATTGATGGATGATAGTGAGGGCCTGTTGATCTTTGTTTCTTGTCTTTAACAAGACCTCCTTTTCATTTGAGGACAAAGTTTCCTCATTAACCGGTTTTGTATACCCTTTGTCTACAATGTCCCAAACATCTTGAGAGCCAAGAATGTCTTTCATTTGTAGACACCATTTTTCATAATTTTCTCTTGTGAGACGGGGGTACTGAAAGGACAATGGACTACTATTTTCCATTACTCTGATACCACGTTGTTGGATAAAATGATAATCACACCCAGAATAATGTCCAAATTAAATAGCAATAGGAAGAGAGTAACAACGACACCAAATATTAAAATGGGGTAAATATGATATCCGAATAAGTAATACAATAATATTGATGAAAAACTTTGTAGTTTCAAAAGACTACTACTCAACACTCTTTTATTTCTTACAACTCACAACAATATTAC
>JAJOOS010005920.1:0-87700 GCA_029582725.1 Solanum chiquidenum | reverse complement strand
GCTAGGAGATATGACCCTCCAAAGTAGACTCTCGAAAAGGCTTCACTTGGAAATTTCGGATTTTGATACGGTTGCTCTAAAATTTGGGTTAGACCCATCTCCCACTCAATTTGACCCCCTAAACAAGATTATGAAGTCGGATTTTCAAAAAACGAAACGGATTTTGAGATATATAGAAATTACAATTATAGGTGTTTCCGAAGCACATTTTCGGGCATTTTTTGGGGTCGTTTCAGCATTAATCACATAGAAAAAATTCAAATACCCTTTAAAAATAACTGACTGCAGACTTTACGGTTGCCTATACCCTTTAAAAATAACTGACTGCAGACCCTACGGTTGCCTGGTCAACCGTAGGTTCAGTGAGTGGGGCCTAAATCTTGGGAAAATCCTACGACTCATTCCGTAAAACTTCCTACGGTCCGTAGACCCCATCCATAGATTTCAACTTTCAACTTAAATTTTCACTAAATCTGGGACTCTTTTATGGTACCTTTCCACGGGATGTAGTCAATTCGACTGTCACGACCCGACCCTACACCCTGGACATGGCCGGCACTCAAGAACTATTAATGGTCCCCAAGTGAACCCTCATCCTGGCTGACTACAAGCGAAATACTAACTTGAGCATACATAAGCATCAAATTGAAAGAAACATTTAAAAGCAGTTTACAGAATCTCAAAACTTTGCGGAATATATTGAGTATGAAACATAAGTTTTGAATAAAACATATGGACTCTCCGAATCTGTCTATCTATGAAGCCTCTACTATACAAGATGAGTGCCGGGACAAGACCCACGACTCCTCAAAAGAACTACTACTAACAACTCATAAAACTGGAGTACTCCAAAAGAAAGGAGGTCTCACTCATAAGCCGACGAGCGGATGAAGTGACCTCAATAGACTCTTTTGAGGATCAATCCTAATAACATGTATCTGCATCATTAAAAAATGTAGGTCGAATGACATCAATACATTGAATGTACGAGTATCTAATATAGGTGAAAAACAAATAACAGAAAGAAAGGACTATAATAGATAACAATTTACTCAAGCTGAATGTAAAGAAATAAAGGAGTTAAATTATTTAAAGATTTACAAAATACTTTCTCTTTTTTGAACTTAACATTATAAGTGATGTATAAAAATACACTTTAACTCTATTGGGAGATTCTCTAACCGATAACCATCACTATGAGCTACGTGATGATACAACGTCTCGCCCACACTACCAGAACTGTCCTATACCTTGCTGGGATATAGGACTCCTCAACTAAGTGGATCCACTAAGCTATGCTTAAAAACAATAAGAAATTATCTAAAAAGTATGATCCTTTACCCATGTTGGCATACATGGTTTATGGGGGCTGTGAGTTGTTTGAACTCTCCTCCATATTGGTGCTCAATACTACTCCCAATAATATATATAAGTCATGCTCATATGTTTAATAACCTAACTCTTCCTCTGGTTTGAGATACTTGTTCAAACTACCCTCTTAAAAGAGGTAACTGCTCTTGATTATTTTTTTAAAACTCATAACTCATTTAGAAATCTCAATTTCTCTTTTATCAATGTTAAAATTGATACATCTGGGAATACATAGTCCGCTTATACTCTTACTCAAAATATATCAAAATCATATTAAAGTATGATCATTGATGACTCGGGAATTCATATTGCATAAACATTGATGGTATATCTGGATGCCATACTGCTCATACATTGATGACATACTCGATTGTCATACTACTCATGTTTTAGAAAACTCTTTTCTCAAAACTCATCTTTACTTCCTCGAAAATTCAATTTATAGTCAAATGTTGGCTTTAAATAGCTTCTCAACATTTATAATTCAAAATAGGGTTAATGCTGACATATAGCTATGGACAAATCAACTCAAGGATCTCAATAAAAATATAGAAACTCAATAATTAGGAATAGAGTTTTTAAAAGAAACATGAACTCAAGAACTCAAAATCAACTTATCTCAGGAATACTTAAATATATGTAAAGAATCCTAGATTACTCTTTTACTAATATGAAAGTAGATATAGGGCGTGAGGATGAAATATTCTAACACTATGATAGCCTTACATACCTGGAAGAAAAAGGTTATTAAAGAATCTTGAAGAAAAATCTTGATTAGAAGTCTTGAAACCCTAGCTTGAAGGTAAAACATCAAGAAAATATTTCTTGAGATTCCTGAATTAGTTACTTGAAATCTCTATGACCCATAATTATGATTTTTATTAGTCATTCATAATTTTATGGAGAGATTTGAGTTGGAAAGAATGAAATTCTGGGAGAAGGACTTACCTTGAAGAAGAATTTTGAAAAAGATTGAAAGAATCTTGAATGGAGTCTGCTACTTTGATTTTTCCTTAGGATTTTGTCTTTGGGTTTGACAGACAAGAGAATGATGAAATAAGAGATGAAAATCTAACTGTTTTGGATCTTTAATTAGTAAAGAAATTCGTTTAGGGTTTACTTCGAGGTAAAAAGACAAAAACGACCCTTTTTTAATGTTTTCCCATCGACTAATTCGTAACAACATTGTATAAGGTTACTAAAATGGTCATAACTTTTTAGTCAAACCTTGGATTGTTGCGAAATTGCTGGCGTTGGAAAGATGATTCAAATATCCAAAATCATTCCCACACTTAAGAATTTACCTTTATACATATGGACAATTTAAGAATCTCTTGATATGGCCTTACAAGTAAATAAAATAGTTCAGGTCTTAACATAGAAATTTTTGAGCTGTTACATCGACAGATCGTCTGGGTCAGTCTTAGAATGAGTTACTGGGACTGATTTTCAAGAATTATTTTCTCGCTTCCTATGAAACTGATCTACGGCCCATAGAATATTCTACAAACCGTATAATGGTCTCATGGAGTAGCCAAACTTTTGGCCTTCTTTCCTTTTCCAAATCTTGAGGTGGTACAAGCAAATCAAATTTTAGATAGTATTTAAATATATGGTACATAAAATTTCTTTAGATTATATGTTTATCTTCTTATCTTATTTATATCAATCCACCCATAAATTAAGTTTTTTATATGCATTAAATTTTAAGTGAGCGTGGATGTGTGGGAGCGGGTGAGTTTCATCTTTGAGTACCTCTATATAACAAACAATGCATGTTTTCATCCATGAAATTCCCTACGGATTCTATTATTTGTTTTACTATGTTAGTTTCTTCAAGATTATATTTTATTGTTCTTTATAGATTATCCCTCTTTCCCCCCGTTCCTCTATCACACAAAATATCATTAGCTTTTTATTTATATGAATATTTTTTTAATTTATTAAGATTTTCTTGCTCCGTAGTTCATTTCTTTTCGTAGCTAAGTAGATATAATTTTATATAAATCTGATATGGGTGATAACAATTGAGATATAGGCACGATTGTAAGAAGCATCAAAATTAATAAGCCTAAAAATGCTTTAGTTCCTAGATCAGAGTTGGAGTCACTAAATTATGAAAATGACTATTGAAATTATCTTGACAGACCTTTAGATGTTAACATGACTAATTCAAATTGCTTTCTTGAAATTTTTCCTATGGATTTTTTCCAGTTGCTCTCCATGAAAATCCAAATAAGAAATCTTTTGTGATCACCAACCCCACAATCCCATTCCTGTAATTTCTAATTAGGTTATCATGGAACAAAATGATAACCAACAAATGTTATGATCCTATCAACAAACTCAATTTAGCCAACAAATCTTTCTTCCCCTTTTACCAACAGCTTCTGTACTAGCGTATGTGTCAATAATTTTTATAAAATATGAATAATGAATTGATCTACTGTAACAATTAATGATGTGTCCTAACATTCAGCCTAATTTTACATTGTTTATAAGAATTACTCTAATTTGAAATCAAAGAAGGTAAATACTTCATATGTTTCATTGTATCTTTCTGCTTTCAAATTTTTAGTTTTGTTCATTTGATTTGAAATTAGAAAAAAATAAGTTGATAACGATTATCTATAAATTAAAGCAGGAGAAACTCGAATATGATACTTGGATATGGTGCAAGTACAAACATAAGACATTAAAAAATTCTCCATTTCCGAGATTTGAACTTTTTACTGTTTTTTCATGTCATATAAAGTTTCATGTAGTTCATAATTTTCTTGACAAAAAATAAATAAATTTACATTAGTGATGTTATAGGCACATGTAAAAAATATGTCTCTATACCATTACTATATAGATTTTATTTATTTTTTTACAGAAATTGAAAAATGAATGAAACTTTCTATGACATGAGAAAAATAGCACAGAGAGCAAATCTAAAAAATGGAAAAAATTTAATTGTCTTTGAACTACACTTGTACTGTATCAATGTATGATCTGTGAGTTTCTCTTGCTTCAATTCAGTGATAACCTTTATTGACCTATTTTTCTTGATTTCAAATCAAAAGTACAACACTTAAACACTAAAAACAAACTCATAAAATGAAATGGAGGAGTACTTATCTTCTACGAGTTTTGGATTAGAGGAGTCTCCGTGGGCAAAGTGAAAGTAAAATGAACATTAGCTCATATCACGAGTTATTTATACAAATCAATTAATTTCCTAGGTGTTGCAGCAACTACTGGCACATACGCTAGCTAAGCGGCTAGTGGTAGAGGAGGAAAAGAGATTTGTTGACTTATATGAGTTAGCTGAAAGGATCGTAACATTTTTTGGTTATCATTTATGATAACCTAGTCTGCAGTTACATGAATTGGGGTAGTGGGATTGATGATCACTAAGTATTGATCATTTGGGTTTTCCTGATGAGAAACTAGAAAATTCATATGGAAATTTTCAAAAAAGTAATTCAAATTAATCATGTCAACATCTTAAAGTCAGTTACAATAATTCCAATTATAATTTTCATAACTAAGATATTCGAAGCCTTATTTAGTAGCTATAACATTGTTAGGCTAATTAATTTTAAAGCTTCTAACAACCACCCTAATATCACAATTGTTATGATATATATGAGATTTATATTAAATTATATCTAGTAGTTGCAAAAGAAAATGCATGGTGCAACAAAACCTTAAGAATTTAAAAAATGTGCTTATAAAAAGGCAAATGATATTTTTTATGAGAACTATAACATATAAAAATAAATAAAATAACTTAGTAAAAAAATATTTCTAAGTGGATAGGAAATTGAATGGATGGAGATCATTGAACATAATTTGTTTATTATATAAAAGAACTCAAAATGGAAACCTACCACCATCGCACATCCACATTTACTTAGAGTTTAATTCACATAAATATTTCTTTTTCTGTTTTAGGGTCAGTGGAATTGACATATAATGTCAAAATAAATAGTTACAATCAACATTTGTTTTGTATGGAATATATGTGTGCTCGGTATATGCATTATAACACTAGTACATAGTTAGGAGGATCAATTGATAGATGTACCTATTTTTCTAGAGGCCAGTTTCCTATTACTTATTTAGGGTATCTTATCTCTCATGTAAAAAGGAGGAAGAGTTATTATAATGATCTCATTTTAAAGGTGAAGGATAATTTTTAGTGTACTATAAAGTATTTCTATTCATATTCTTTAGCAATTGTCCCTCTCAAATGTGCAATAAAATAGCTACACAAGATTTTTGCCAGAATCTATTGGAACAACAAAGAAACTTGTAGAAGTAAGCATTGGGTTACATGACTGGATATTTGTATACCAAAAGAGGGAGGCGATCTTGGTTTAGATACTTTTTTGATATTTCAAAAACTATGCTTGAAAATTTATGGTGAAAGTTTAGAATTGGAAAATCTTGATGGACAAATTGCAAAAAGGAAAGTCCTTTATTGGTCCATTGAAAAGGAGGTTCATATGTTTGGAAATACATGGCAGAGAGAGAACAAAGAAATTCTTGAGAAGTACATTTGGTGGGAAACAAGAGGTGGTTCAACCAACATTTGGTATGAATATTGGACAACGCTTGGTTATTTTCATCGAGAAGATAACTATGATATTTTTTTTAAAAGAGAAGAAATAAAATATTTGATTAATGTAAAGAGATGGGAGATAGAGAGACAACATCAAATATTCCTAGAAATAATTGTCAATTATATTTTGGGGTATTTGAAAAACTTTCTCACTACAGATCTTGCTGATAGACCATGGTTAGTGCTCAATAGGACATGGAAATTTAAAGTTAGTTCTGGAGGGGGGATTATTGAGAGTTAATAAGGAAGAAAACTAACAATATAATCATATTTGGGGGAAATATCTGCCTTTCCCATTTTATTTCTTGATTAGGAGAATTTGGAGAAATGAAATTCCTCTAGCTACCATTGTTGCTAGATGTAAAAATTATGTGGATCCTAATTGCTTGTGTTGTGCAGTGCTCATACTAGAAATAGTTAAACATTTTTTCATCGGGGTATGAAAGTGTTTTAGAATTTCTACTGCTTTGCAAAGACCTTGGATAAAATTAAAACATAGTGTGTAGAAATAGTGCAATGCACCTGGTAATGAAAAGCTTAGGATTATTATGGTTGTAGTACCTGTTATGATATTATAGTTTCTATGTAAGAGAAGAAATACTAGTCTTCATGGTGGATTATTCCCTTATGAGAAGCTAATTTATGATATAAATAATTCAATTCATTAGCTTATCTTCTTAAACTTTCCTTTTCTGCAAAATTTACCTAAGAAATGGCCTCAGATGTTACAAGTTTTGGAAGAATGGAAGCCAAGTTAATGATATATGATTATGAGATGGAACTCCTTTTTTGTTGGATGGTATAAATGAAACACATATAATGCATCCAAGGGTAACCCTGGTCCTAGTTCTACTACTTTTGTGTCAGAAATAGCGAGAGGGTTATTGTAGGGGTAAAAGGAAGGAGAATTATTTATTTCACAAATCAAAATGTTGAAGCAATAACAATTAGTGAAGGGGTTCAATTTTGTTGTGATAGAGGTTTTGTCCCCTGATAGTGGAAACTGACTCACTTACTATGCTCAATATATTGGAAAGAAGATGAGAAGTTTTGTAGAGTGTTGTGAAGGAGGTTGAAGTTGTAAACATAATAAGGTAATGTGTCCCTACTCAGTTAAAATACACTTTAAGGGAAGGCGACACATTGGATAATTGTTTTGGTAACTTATTCATTTTGTAGGTACTTACGCAATGGAGGATTTCCGAGAGATTCAACTTCTGTGAAAGAGAATTGTTGAACATGGATAAAATGAGTTTTCTTCATTTAAGTCTTACTCAAATCAACAACTGATAACTCTGTATCAATGTTCATTTATCAGATAGGTTACATCATAGAGAGTTGAAAAATGTTAATCAATAAATGAACAACCTAAACTTAGTTCATATATTCTATTAACTACGCCACCTGGTAAGAGATCAAGGTGTACAATAGTAATAGACTACAACTTAGATATTTAAGTAATTGACTTTATATTGTTCTGAGATGCAATTATATGATTTTCTTTATTGTTTTAGAGTCATTTAGTTACTATTTACTCATTAATCATATATTCTTACTTTCTTCCCATGATGTGTGGTGATAGTTTGTTTGAGATTCATTCTATATTAGGGGAGAATAATGGAAAAGGTTAATGAGTTCTTAGTAACTGGTTCTCTGT
Organism: Solanum chiquidenum; assembly: GCA_029582725.1. Lineage (NCBI taxonomy): Eukaryota > Viridiplantae > Streptophyta > Magnoliopsida > Solanales > Solanaceae > Solanum > Solanum chiquidenum. The sequence goes on along the minus strand of JAJOOS010005920.1, from coordinate 80,060 downwards.
AAAGTTTAAATAGTAAAAATTAGTTAGAGATTACTACTGTTCTAGTTTCTAGAATGTAATGACTCTCAAGGCCATTTTCACTTTTTGCGTTATTTTCAGTGTTCAAACTTTTTTTTATAGTGACCCTAAGTCATTTATGAATTGCATGGACTAACAGTTTGGTCACGTAATCATTCATTTGGTTTTTGTGTGAGTTTTCATGTTTAGGAGCTTTTGAAACTTGAATGGTTGAATTCGGTCAAAACTTTAGGTAAATGGCATCAAAATGTAATTCTGACGATTCTGTTAGCTTCAAAACATTGAGTTAGGTCTAGAAGGACCTTTGGTGTAAGCTTTAAGGCTTCCGGGCTCATTTTAAGCTATCTTGTGGATTTTGGCTTAAAATAAAGCTTAGGTATGAGACTCAATTTTTGTTGAGATGACTTTTATTAATTTTTTGACATCTCCATTGAGTTTGAGATGTCAAATTTGGTGGGGGGGTAGCATAGTTTGCTTGCATGCACAGGTTTCACAAACGAATCTCGAGAACCTGAGTGAAGTTTGTTGGGACTTAGCTCATTTGGCTAGTGCATTATTTTGGTACAGCTGCTCAAGCGACCCTAGAACCACTGAAGTAGAAACAACTTTAGTGGCCACCGTGTCTCTTATGCAAGGCTCTCCAGCTAAGGGCAGTCGCTTTAGCTGCCCTATCCTTGCTTAAGTAGTGGTTGCTTAAGAGGCTAGGAAGCCACTTTAATTGAGTAGCTAGCTAGGCCTAGCCAATTAAGCGGTAGGTGTGTAGCTTTAGCGAGGCCAATTAAGCAGCCAAAGTGACTACTTTAGTGGCGTCAACCGGTGGTTATACCCATTTTTAGCCTCATTTTATAAGTTTTTGTTCAATAATTTTTCTTTAGGAGTTTGATTTTCAATGGGTTTTAGCTAGCTATTGTGGGTTTTGGATGGATATTTGTTTCAAGAGTTTGGTTGGCTCATTCATTACACGTGTGAACTTGTAAGTCTTTTCATTTTTCTCCGTCTATATTCAATGGAGAGGTGATGCCTTTTTTGGGGTAGAAGCTCATTGAGCCAAATGGGACCAATTGACGCAGTCAATTTTGGGATTCCCCGTATGGATTTCATAATGCTATTTTTGACTCGTTTTTAGTCCCAGCTTCAGTTATTGTAATGTTAGTGTAAAACATCCATATTGACATTATGGTCATTTATTTAATAGTGTGGGATCAATCGGAGGATGGTTGGAATGGTAAAGCTCCGATTTAGTTGATTTTGGAGCGCGGAAGATAAGCTTTGAGGGAGGCTATGACTTACCAATCTTACATTGAGCTTGTGTTGGTAATTTCATGATGTTTAGCTAATTTTGGGAGGGGTACCTAGTATGTATCATGTTTTGTGGATATAATTCCTGCCTTGGACTTCTTTTTAGGTAGTTTTTTTTAGGAAATTGAGCATACTAACCTTTTTGCGTTGTTGTATCATGCCTTGTTCTAGCTATTTGTCTAGTTGTATTAATTTTCGTGGCTTGTTCTTTGCTGTTTCCTAGACATAGGCTAGTAATTGCTTTAGACTTGCAACTTTGAACCGTTATACCTTACAAATTCTATGACATAGCTTCAGATGACTTAACTCCCTGTAAACTGATATAGTAGACTTGGGCTCGATTATGGATCCTAAGTTAAAGGGCAATTCAACTCTTGTAATCGTTTATCTATAACTTCCGTTATGTTTTGGCCCTGATGTGTTCTTCTGTGATTTTGGGCATTATTGGTTATATTGGATCAACTCTTGGGTTTGCAGATGGAGTGGGTCCTTATTGAATCTGAAGGTGGTTTCTCTCTACGACACACTCTCACATGAAGAACACTATGTGACTTGGAGGCATTCAGAGTCTATTAGCCAAAGTTTGAAGCCCGGGAGCAACTATTTAGCCATGGTCGTGACCCTGACACATCTCTTTTTTACATGGTTTCAACCCTACCACATATATATTAGAAACATATTTAGTCCGGGTATACTTATATTAGTCGGGTTTGAGTCATAGTATGGTGGTTCATTTTGGTTCTTCAGGGTGCCTTCGCCATAGTTAAAGTCTGGTGTCGTTCGTTTCAGTTTTGGATTACTTTGCATTTTAATTAGTATTATCTTAAGCTCTAATGTGTACTCATCAGGATTATGGGGGTCCATTTGGGTTATTTACTTTCAAATTGCGCATAAGTGTACCTTTTAGGTTTATGGGGGTGGGGGTCCTGTTAGGTTATATATAGGTGATTTACTTTAACACTTCATCCTTTCTAGACTAATGAGCTATATAGTTAGACTTTCATCTATTTCTTTGTTTATATGATCTTTAGTCACTTTCTATTTCCTCAATTTTCATACTATATTTACTTTCCAAACTCAGCCAGCTTATGATGCCTATTGGGTACCTTTTGTTTTAGTACTCTTGCTACACTCTACATTATTTTCTTGATACTGATCCAAGTGTCAGCTAACAACGGTGATTCGAGACTTTGTGGAGACCTTCAAAATTTGAGGATGAGTTGATGGCATCCTATTTTGACTTATGTCCATTTGTATATAGCTTTGACTACTCTGTTGTATTCGAGACAAGTCTATAGTTTTTGGTCTACTTTTGGGACTTGTACTCTTGTAGTAGATTTGTACTTTCATCCACCAAGTCGTGCGATTGGATCATGTACTCTTGTGTATATTTATATGTTGATGTCATTTCTTATTTTTCCTATGCTTTCCTTTATATTGTTATTAACTTTTTATTGGTAGTTGATTCTGCCCAATATGATTATTACTTGTCATTCTGAGATATTGGTTGGCTTACTTACTAGTTATTGATGGTATGTGTGATCATGACTTAATTCTTTTATTGAAAAAGTTCATATCAAAGCCCCAGGTTCACCAGTGTACTTGGTAAAAAGCTAATGTATGTCCAGGGAAGTCATGTGGATCGATGCAGAGACGTCTATATCCCATCTTTGTGAGGCTACATGACATCTTTAGAAGATTCTTTCTTTTGGTTTATTATTATGCAATTGATTATGCATTCGGTTTCTGGAATCTTACTTGTTTCATTCTTTACATGATGGCTTATATGCAGGATTCAACGGTCGAGAGTGACGCTCCTAGGCAAGCTGATAGAGCCTCAACTTGGTGATGAAGATGATCTCGAGGTTGGGTGAGAGTTGCAACACCAACTCAGGGTTGGGGTAGAAAGGTGACCCTAGATTTAATAGAATAACCTCAACCAGCTCATATACTTCCCTATTGGTGGGGTTGGGACAAACCTAGCTACCACTTATGCCAGCTATGACACCAGATTCACAGACAAATATCACATAGTTATTGGCCATGCTAGTGGACATGTAGTATGTTCCAACTATGCCAGCACCACGAGTTCAACCGGTAGTAAAGACTGTATAGGTTAAGGTTCCACCAACACCCGTCACCGCTCAGTTTGTTATCAAACTTGGAGCTATGTAATTAGAGGTGCGGAAAATGCTTCAAGTGTTTTTGAGATCAACTCTTCTGTGATTTTCTGGTGCTGGAGGGGAGGATGCATGTGAGTTTTTAATGACTTGTGAAGAAAATTTGTATACCTTGGGATTAATAGAGTCGAGAAGAGGAGATTTTACCAGGCTTGACAGACCAGCCAGGCAGTGGTGGCATTCACTTATGGAGTGCAGACCAGTTGAGTCACCTCTTTGTATTGGATGGAGTTTTAGAGGCCTTTTTGTCCTGGGTCATACCGAGGAGTGCCAGGGATCAACTTTTTGATCAGTTTTCTAGGTTGGTTAAGGGATCCATGATCATATAAGAGTACAAGGCTAGGTTTGACAAGCTCTCCAAGAATGCTACCATGATTTTATCTACTGAGTAGGAGAAATTTTATTGCTTCGCCAGTGGTTTGAAGTTGTAGCTGCAAATTGAGACTGAGTCTATAGCTCTCTTACACAAATCTTTCTTGGCTGTTGTTGATAACACCTGTACAATAAAGGAGCTTCGCCGTGAGGCCGTAGGGGGAAGTAACAAAATCACTCATCACCAGGGAAACTATAGTATTCTAGGGATAAAGATTGAGTCTCCTACAAGAATGCTTGATTTTGATGTATTTTTGGGCATAGACTAGTTATCCCCTTACCATGTAGTCTTGGATTATATTTCTAAGATCGTTACTTTAACCATGCCTGGTATCCTTTGAGTGGTGTTGCAGGGTTCTTTTAGTCACACGCAGATTGGGTTATTTATTATGTTTGGGCATAGATATTGGTATTTTCTTATCTTGTTTGTCATACGGGATGTTAGTAAGGAAAGCCCTATTGTTGATTATATTCTGATTGTGCAAGAGTTCCAAGATTTCTTCCCTACCGGTCTACCTGGCATCCCCATCGTCTAATATTGATTTTGTTATTGAAATTAAGCTAAAAACTTATCTTATCTCTATTTCATCATCCCATACGACCACACAAAGATAACCAAGCTCAATGTTTAACTTCAGGATCTCTTAGGTAAGGGATTCATTCATCATTTTGCCTTGGGGTGGCCTAGTTCTACTCGTGAAGATGAAGGATGAGACTTAGTTTATGTGTATCAATTACAAGTAGCTATACAAGGTGATGGTCAAAAATATATACCATATGGCTCATTTCGATGATTTGTTTGATCATCTTTACGTTGTCCTAGTGTTCTTTAAGACTGATTTGAGATTTGGTTATCATCAGTTGAGGATACGGGAGGCAGACATCCTTAAGACAACTTTTAGGGCTTGTTATGGTCGTTATGAGGTCCTAGTGATGTCTTTTAGATTGATCAATGTCCCAACAAAATTCATGGATTTAATAACGAGTGTGTTCAAGCTGTATAAAGAATGTTTGATCATTATTTTCGTTGATGACATTCTTGTATACTCTTAGACTAGGGAGAAGCACAAGCATAATTTCAGGACTGTGCTCCAGACTTTGAGAGATCATCGACTTTATGCAAAGTTCTTAAAGTGTGAGATTGGAATTCAGTCAGTAGGTTTCTTGGGGAACGTGGTGTCCAAGGTTAGCATTATGAATAATCTAGTGAGATTGAGGCTATTCATGATTGGGCTAGGATCACTTCTGTTACTGAGGTTCAGAGCTTCGTCGGGTTAGCTAGTTACTATAGACGGTTTATTGAGAGCTTCTCATCGATTTAAGCACCACTGACTAGGTTGATTCAACTTGATGTTCTTTTTTGATGGTCAGATCAGTGTGAGTTGAGCTTTCAGAAGCTCAATGAGTTGGTTACTACTGCTCTTGTTCTGACTTTTCAGTTAAGGGCGCTGGCTTCAAAGTGTATTGCAACACGTCCAACACTGTTTTAGGTTGTGTGTTGATGTGGCACAATCATGTGATTGCTTATGCATCGAGACAACTTAAAGTGCACGAGTGCAACTATCTTACTAATAATTTGGAGTTGGCGGTAATACTTATTTTGCTTAAGATTTGGAGGCATAACCTTTATGGAGTTCGATGCGAGATTGACACTCATTAGAGGAGTTTGTAGTATATTATGAGTAGAAAGACCTCGATTCGAGGCACCATAGGTGGGATTGAGCTCCTAAAGAACTATGAACTCTCTATTCTATACCATCTAGGATAGATGAATGTGGTAGTGAATGCCTTGAGTAAAAAAAGGGTAAATATCAAAGCAATCTTTGGATTTAGACTTTTATTTTTTAACCAACATAATTATCCACCTTGACATTTCATAATCTAGGTGGGTTCTAGTCTATGTAGGGGTTCAATTGTCTTTATTAGAGTGGCTTTGTGGTTGGAAGTTTGAGGATGGTGCGTTGCTAGCTATTCAAGATTGGGTTTTATGAGGTGACTTTAGGCAAGAAAATCTGAATACGTGTGGTGTTCTAAGGTTTGATGGTCATATATGTGTTCCTAGAGTTGGAGACTTGATATAGTTGATTCTTTGTGAGGCCCATGATTCAAGATACTTTATTCATCTGAGTACAACATATGTGTATCGTTAATTGAGGAAACACTTCTAGTGGAGTGGTATGAGGATAGATATAGCGGACTATGTGCCTTATTGCTTATGTTTCCAGCAGGTGAAGGTCGAGCATTTGAGGCTTGTTGGTGAGTTCTAGAGATTACCCATTCTAGAGTAGAAGTGGGAGCATTTCATTATGGACTTTGTTATGGGGTCGCCTGAGATGACTAGAGATGTTGATAGCATTTGTTCATTGTGGATTGATTGACCAAGTGATCATATTTCCTTTTCGTGCATTATTCTTTTAGTGCCAAGAGGTTCACTCGTGTCTATATTTGAGAGGTAGTTTTTCTTCATGGGGTGCCTGTGTTTATTATTCTAATGTGGGTTTTTGGTTTACTACTATATTTTGGAGGACCTCTCGGGAGGAGTTGGGTACCCGAGTTGACTTTAGCACAACCATTCACCCACAGTCGATGATCTATTAAAGTGTACTATTTACTTTTTCAAAGATATGTTGCAGGCATGCGTATTGGACTTTGAGGGTCAATAGGAGAAGATCGTAGACTTAACGGGTTCGGGTATAACAACAACTACCACTTAAGTATTCAGATGGCCCCATTTGAGTCCTTGTATGGTAGGCATTGTCACACTCCAATTAGTTGGTTCGAGGCTTTGGAGCCTAGGCTACGTGGTACTAATTTTCTTTAGAAGGCTTTGGATAGAGTTAAGGTGGTTTAGGATAGGATGAGGTCATCATGGAGCACGAATAAGAGGTATGCTAGCCATAGGCACTGGCCTCTGAGATTTGGAGTAAGTGATCGGGTATTCCTTCGAGTATCACCTATGAAAGGTATAATGAGATATGAGAGGTAGGGAAAGATTACCCCTTGGTATATATGTCAATTTGAGATTCTCTAGACTACTTGTGATGTTGTTTATGAGTTAGCCTTACCTTCTGCATTTTTAGCTATTCATTCAATTTTTCATGTTTTGATACTTCACCAGTATATTTTTGATAAGCCATAGTGATACATACATACCTTACGGCAAAGAACTCCCATGTGGTATGGCATGACTCAGTTCAATTGAATGACCATTTGACCTTTGTGGAGGAACAATTACTATTTTTGAGATGTGAGGCGAAGGAGTTTGAGAGACATTCATGTTGTTAAAGTTTTGTAGAGGCAGTGTTCAGTTAAGAAGTCTACTTGGGAGATCAAGCACAAAATTTGAGTTCAGTTTCCACACCTGTTTAAGCCTTCATGTTCTTCTTGACTCTTTACTTTTGAGGACAAAAGTCCTTTTAGTAGTGGATATTGTAATGATCCTTTATGTCATTTCCTCTTTATTTTACTATTTTCTACATTTAGAGCTTTCTTCTAGAAAACCCAAGTAATTTATAACTTGCTGGGACTGATAGTTTGGTCACCTGGTTGTTCATTTGATTTTTGTGCAATTTTTCATGTTTTGGAGCTTTTGAAACTTTAATGGTTGGCTTCAGTCAAAACCTAAAGTAAATGACCTTAGAATTCATTTTTGATGAGTCTATTAGTTCCGGAACATTGATTTTGGTCTAGAAGGACTGGCAGGGGCCTCGAGGCTTCTGGGCTCATTTCAAGCTATTTTTTTTATAGATTTTTGCTTAAAATGTAGATTGTGTGTAGAACTCACTTTTTGATGAGACAACCTTCATTGGAAGTTTTAGCATCTATGTTGAGTTCGATATATTGACTTTGGTGGGGTAGTGTAGTTTGATTGTATGCATGGGTTTCTCAATCAATCCCCAACACTCGAGGGGAGTTCATTGGGACTTAGCTCATTTAGTTGGTGCAACAGCTCAAGCTGCCTGGGACCTATGGTAGCAAAGAAAGAAACTTCATAGAAGTTAAAATAGGAAAAAATAAAAATGCCTAGCTAAGAGGTAGCTGATTTAGCTGCTTGGGCGACACTTTAGTGAAGCAGCCAGCTGGGCCTAGCCGCTTCAGTAGTAGGTGCGCCGCTTTAGCGGCGTCACTTAAGCGTCCAAAACATCCAGTTTAGTGGCACCAACGGTTAGTTATACCTACTTTTAGCCTCATTTTCCATAAGTTCTTGTTTAGAAATTTTCTTCGGGAACTCGATTTTTCAGTGTGTTTGAGCTAGTTAATGTGGGTTTTGTCTAGCGAAATGTTTCGGATGTTTGGTTGGCTCATTCATCATACATGTAAACCAGTAAGTTTCTTTCTTTTTCTCTATTTTAGCTTTAACAGTGATGTGTTGTTCTTGTGATTGCATGATTTTTTTTTAGGTTGTTGTAGAGCTCGGATTGTGTTTGTTTTTGGGGCACAAACTCCTTCAACCAAATGAGACCAATTGACAGAGTCAATTTCAAGATCTCCGATGTGGGTCTCACAATGTTGTTTGACTTATTTTTAGTCCTGTCTTCAATTAATGTGATTTGGATTACAGAACGTCTATTTTGACATTGTTGTCATTTATTTGATAGTGTGGCAGCAATCGGAGGTGGTTTGGAAGCGTAAAACTCTAGTTTAGTTGATTTTGGAGCATAAATGATCAGCTCTGAGGTGGGCTACGACTTACCTATCTTAGATTGAGCTTTTGTTTGTAAATTCATGTTGTTTAGCTTGTTTTGGGAGGGTTTCGTAGTATGTATCATGTTTAGTGGATATAATTCATGCCTTAGCCTTCTTTTGGGTAGTTTTTGGGAAATTGAGCATGCCTACCTTGTTGCGTTGTTGTATCATGCCTTATTGTAGCTATTTACCTGATTGTATTATTTTGATGGCCTGTTCTTGGCCTTTTTATAGGTGTAGGATAGTGAGTGCCTTTGACTTGAGATTTGGAGCCATTATGTCTTAGAAATTCTCCGACATCACTTGGGAGGACTTAGCTCTATGTCGATTGATACATCAAACTTGGGTTTGATAGTGTGGATCCTAACCAACTCAGCTCTTGTAACAGTTCATCCATAACTTCCATTATATTTCGACTATGGTGTTCTTTTGTGATTTCAGACTTTGTTGTTATATTAGATCGGGTCTTAGGATTTGAGATATAGTGGTCCTTAGTGACTCTAAAGGTGGTTTTGCTCTATGGTATGTTCCCACATGAAGAGAGGCATGCAATTTTGAGACATGGAGTCTTTTAATCGTTCTTCAAGGCCTTGTCATAACTATTTTTGCCACAATTCAAGGATCTAGATCATCTCTTTAGCCACGATTCAAGGCCCTGACACATATCTTTTAGCGACAATTTGAGGCCCTAGTATATCTCTATTAGTTGCAGTTTGAGTTCGGGTGCACTTCTTTTAGTCGGGTTCGATTCCTAACATGGTGGTTCATTTGGGTTTATTGGGGGTTCCTTCGCCGCAGTTCAAGTCTGGGGTCAGCCATTTCAGTTCTCAAATACTTTTTGACTTAGCTAGTATTATCTTTAGCTCTTCTGTGTACTAATCGGGCTTATGGGTTCCACATGGGTTATTTACCTTCAAACTACATATGGGTGTACCTTCTGGGGATATGTGGGTAAGTGAGGTTATATATAGCTTATGTACTTTACCCCTTTATCCTTTATAGATTCGTGAGCTATAAAGTTAGACTTTTAGTTATTGTTTCATTTATATGACCTCTAGTCACCGTTTATTTCCTCGCATTTCATACTGTATTTACTTTCCAAGTTCAGTCGGCATATGATGCCTACTGAGTACTTTTGTTTTGGTACTCATACAATCTGCACATGTTTCTTAATGGAGATCTGAGCGTGATCCAACCGTGTTGATTCAAGCATTTGTGGAGATCTTTGGAGATTGATGGTAAGTTGATGGCGTCCTGGTTTGACTTATCTCCATCTTAATTTAGTTTTGACTAGTCATTTGTATTTGAGACAGGTTTGTACATTTTGGTCTACTTTTGAGATTCGTACTTTTGTAGTAGCTTTGTACTTCCATCAACGAGGTCATAAAGATTGGATTGTATACTCTTGTGTATATATATTGATGTCATTTTTTATTTCCGCTTTGCTTTTTTTTATGTTGTTAATAATTACTCGTTGGTTGTTGATTCTACCCAATATGCTTGTTACTTATCTTTCGAGATATTGATTGACTTACCTAGTGGTGGATAATGATAAGTGTCATCATAACTCGAGTTTCTCTGGTCACGACATAGAATTTATTGTTATTAGCGATTTGCAGCTTTGTTTATAAAGGGTAAACAACATAAAAGGTTTAGTTTTCTATCATCTAATTTATTGATTTTAGGAATAAAATGTGTGTGATTGTCTAGATAGAAGCACAGATCTATAATTTCATATAGCTTTGATACAATCTCAACAAATTCTCATCGACAACAATTCAGGTAAGCTGATATGATACAACAATAGAGATATTGTTATACTTACCATATTACCAAGTTAATGAGTTATTAGGCTCTTGACAGGTGTAGATCTAGATTTCTTCACATCACCCCTGACAAAAACAGAATAATTAACCTTATAAAAAATTAAACTTAGATTGTGGTATTAATCTTCCTTGTGAGTTTCAACCCACTAAAGGATAGATCCAAGAAAGTAAACTAGTTGGTTATGATAAAATTACCTAAGAGAGTTAATTCAACATGATGAACAAACATCGATTTCTTTTCAACAAGTGTAAAAGGATAACTTTATTGATTTGGTATGATAGCTTCATCATGGAAGATTTAAACTCTCAGACATCTTCTATAGTTTATCGATGCTTTGACGGCTGGAGTTTTCACTAGAAGGATCATGTATCTCTCTAACATCCATTTTAGGTTTTTGTTTCTTGTTTTGTTTTGCTATTTGATTTTTTATTTTATTGCTGATTTTTTGTTGGGCTTTAGATTTCGGGCCGGTTCTTTGTATAGTTATTTGCTTTGCTAATAAAGAATTTTACCCAATGAATGTTTCAAATTAAAAAAAGGTGCAACTTGACCACATCGCATAAAAAGTTGTTACAAACTTTAATGAAATCGTAGCATATGCTACGACAACTACAAATTTTCAGGGATGTAGATTTATAAAAGAAAACTACATGTTCTTGTTGAAACCAATTTAGACACTCCATATTCTAATTAATTTTTTGAGCCTTTTCAATCTCAAACAATGTTGTAACAATTGTTTTACAAATTAAAATATTTTTAAAATCATTGCAAGGCAAGATTTATATAATTTCTACTTTTATAAACATTTGGAAAATTATTTTATTGTAACACCACAGATTTCAAAAAGCGAATAGGTTGCATAAATTTTGTCTACTTGTTCAGGTCTATGAGACCAGTCTAGGGTTTATAGAACTCTCTATGGGTCGTAGACCAATCTTGTAGAAAATTGGAAAATATTTTTTTAAATTAAGTCTCAGTACCTTATCCTGCAATCGATCGGGACGGTCTGTCGTAATGTCTATGGGTCGTAGGTGTGTTCCGCAGAGGCAATCAAGACTTAGTGAAATTTTAAAGTTAAGGCTAAGTTCTATGAGTAGGGTGTACAGACCGTAGGATGTCCCACAGACCGTAGAAGGGTCCCATCAAAAGTTGAGTAATTTTAAGGTCCTAGTACTTTGTCTACGATTGACCAAAATGGACCGTAGAAAGTTCTACGGTTCGTTGGTCAAAACTATAGGCCAGTCCAACAGTTATTTCTTAGGAATATTTTGGTATTTTCCTAAATCTTTTAAGCCTATTGTCACACCCCGAGCTTACACCCTGGGCGGAACTGGCACTCGAGAACCATTGTTGGCCCCAAGCAAACCCTTGGCCTGGCTTACTTACTCAGCGGAAGACTTAACTTATCAAAGATAACTCATATAAGACTTAGAATGCTATAAAGAAAATGTCCAACTAGACAATAAGGCAAACTCAAGTTTCAACATAAGATAATGAAAATTAAAAGGCTAAAGAATTAACATCTAACTGTCTATGAAGCCTCTAAACAACTGAGATGGATGTCGAAACAAGAGCCACGACATTCTAATGAACTAAAACTACTAAAAACAATAAAAGGGGTCCTCTGAAAGCAAGGAGGCTCACCAACAAACTCTGGAGCTCAACTAGAATCGACGATGAGCTGGATGCTAATCCTAGTTACCTGTATCTGCATCATTAAAAGATGCAGGCCAAATGGTGTCAGTAAATTGAATGCACGAGTATGCGAGGGGATTTTAAAACAAGACATGAGCTTGAAAGGAACTAAAAGAACTTACCTGGCTCGACTCAACTCAACTCAACTTAACTGGATTCAGTATAAAGCAATAAAGCAAATGCAGTATAAAGAAAAGCTTTTAAAACATGGATGTCAACTTTGTGTATTTAGAAATATAATATTACTCATTGTGTATGCAAATATACGATATAAACTCTGAATTTTATATAAAATTACAAATAAACTATGTATATAAGAATACAAATACTTATGTGGGAGTTTCTCTAACCGACAACCATCATGTAAGAGATTTTGAAATGATACAACGTTTTTCCTCACGCTGCCAGGTCCAAGGCCGTCCTATACCGTGCCGAGGATATAGAACCTGACTACTAAGTGGATCCACTAGTCTATGCTACAAAGCACTAAGGAATCATATAAACAATATGACCCTTTTCTACCCATGGTGGCTACATGGTTTATGGGGGCTGTGAGTTGTCAGAACTCTCCCTTATATTGGTGCTCAATACTACTCCCAAAATATGATACTAGCTCTTATGTTTAAAAACATACTTCTTTCTGTGATTTGAGATAATTGCTCAAAACTTAGCTCAAAGGCAATCTTAGAAATCAAAGTTTCATCTGTTGCTTAATTGTGAAAGCATTTTGTCTTTCTTGTTTAAATGTGAAAACATTTTAGACTCTTAGGGAATACATAGTCCCCATATACTCTTGAAGAAATTAACTTCAATCTCTAATCCTTTATCTTTACTCAACATGAACTTTAACTCTTAAAACAAAGTTAAAACATTTGGGAAAAGACTTTCGGAAAACTCTAAGAACTTCTCTTAACTTGACTCTTGACTAAACTCTTACCTTTCCTTGAATTGGATTATGGATTAAAGGCTCATGATCTCATGTTATTTAGACGTACCTTAGAGTGTAGGAATCAACTAAGAACCATGGGTACGTTTCAAAGGAATTAGTACGGAAAGAATAGGAAAGAAATAGAAGACCTGGCGTCCCTGGCGCTTTGTTGCGCGGGGCACCAGACCCAAAACTTCATAGGCTGGCTTGGGGAACTCTGGCTAGCGCGGCGCCTCAGAGACCAAACCTCAAAGAACTCTTTGGGGAGCATTGAGAGGCATGGTTCCCCACACCCATTCCCCAGAATTTTGACAAAAATCCTTGGTCATTTTTCAACTCTAAAGCCTCTAAACACAATTGGGTCTTTCCCCAAACACTTAGATTCGATTACATAACCAAAATATGCAAGAATCTACCCAAAACGACATCTAATTTCATGAATTAAAATCAAGAACTCCTCAATAACTTCATCAATCAAGAACCTAATAGAAACTTCAAACAAATCCATCAAGAACTTAATTTCAATGCTTTCAACAACATAATTTTGCTGAATAAATCATGATTGGCGCGTGGGTGAACTAACCCAATGCTATGTGATCTCACATACATCGTAGGGATCACCTCTTCACGATATCCACGATCTTACCTTCAAGAACTTGACGATTTCCTTGCTTATCCTTTTATTTTCTCCTCTTCTTTTCTCTTCTCTAAAACCCTAACTCAATTTTCAAAAGCATGAACTGACCAAATTCGGTTTAGACCCCTAAGTAATTACCAAAAACAAATTAAAATAATAGGGTAGGGAAAAGACCAAACTACCGTTCTAAAATCTGGTTTTGACTTTCCTTAACTAGACAGCCCAACTTCTAATGGACATATCTCACTCATACTAACTTGGAATTGAGTAAACTCGGCGGCGTATGAAAGATAATTCCAAGATATTTCCTACGGTATCTTGAGGCACACCTAACTCATCCTGATCTAGGAGTTGTGGTCATTTGAACTTGACCCAAAACACAAACTTAACATAATTTAACCAATTTTCCAGATTTTCATTCTTTCCAAAAATGACTCTTTCTAATTCTAGCTCTTTCTAGTTACGGGGTGTTACAATATCTCCCCCTTGGGAACATTCATCCTCGAATGAGCTTACTCTTAATAGGCTAAGGGAATAACATCAAACATGCAGTTCAAACACACAACAAGCACAAATCTAACACATCAAGTATATAAATTATAGAGTACTAAGAAGAGAATTAGTACCTCAATTTGGGGATTCTCTGGATTCAAAGAGATGTTGATATCTCTTCTTCATATCTTCCTCAGCTTCCCAAGTAGCTTCCTCAATAAATTGGTTCCTCCAAAGAACTTTGACTGATGGTACCTCTTTTGTTCTGAACTAGCGAACTTGGCGATCTAGAATCTGAACAGGAATCTCCTCATAAGATAAGCTATCCTTGATCCCAATATCTTCAGTTGGTATGATCAATGAAGGATCTCCCATGCACTTCTTCAACATGGAAATGTGAAATACCGGATGAACCGCTGCTAACTCTTGTGGTATCTCCCACTCTTAAGCTACATTACCAATCCTTTTGGATATTCTGTAAGGACCAATATACCAGGGACTAAGTTTCCCCTTCTTACCAAATCTCATAACACCCTTCATGGGTGAAACTTTCAAGTAGACCCAATCATCTACTTCAAATTCTAGCTCCCTTCTCCTAACATCAGTGTAGGATTTCTGATGACTCTGCGCTTTTTTCAACCTTTCTTGAATAACTTTACCCTTCTCCATAGCTTGATGAACTAAGTCTGGTCCTATCAACCCAGCTTCACCAACTTCAAACCATCCAATATGAGATCAGCATCTTCTCCCATAAAGAGCTTCATAAGGATCCATATGGATGCTAGAGTGGTAACTATTTGTTGTAAGTGAACTCGATGAGAGGTAGGTGATCATCCCAATTACCCTTCAAATCGATCACGCACGCCCTCAACATATCCTCTAAGGTCTGAATAGTGCGTTCTGCTTGCCCATTTGTCTGAGGATGAAAAGTTGTACTTAAATTTACCTTTGAACCCAAGCCTTTTTGGAATGACTTCCAAGACTGTGTAGTAAATTGCACACCTGTGTCTGCAATAATGGAGACCGAAACTACATGAAGTCTAACTACTTCTTGAAGATATAACTTTGCATAGTCCTCTGCTGAATGGGTAGTCTTTACCGGTAAGAAGTGGGCTAATTTTGTCATTTTATCAACAATCACCCAAATAGAATCGTGCTGCATGCGAGACCTTGGTAAACCTGTGATGAAGTCCATATTTATCATCTCCCACTTCCATTCTGGAAGTTCTATATTCTAAGTCATACCACCGGGCCTTTGGTGCTCTACTTTAACTTGTTGGCAATTCGGACACTTAGCCACAAACTCTGTAATGCCCTTCTTCATACTACTCCACCAATAAACTTTTCTCAAATCGCAATACATCTTTGTGGAACCCGGATGAATGTAATATCTACAGCTATGAACTTCCTCCATGATCCTCTCTTGGAGTTTATCCACCCTTGGTACACATAATCTACCTTGATACCTGAATACACCATCTCTTCCTTGTTCAAAAGCCAATATCTTTTGCTTATTAACATTTTTCTTCAATTCAAGAAAAATATGGTCTTGGTCTTGCTTCTATTTTACTTATGACACTAATGATGATTCAGCCCTATTCATCACCACTACGTGGAATCCATTAGTCGAACTCCCAATCGTGCATGTCTATTCACATCTCTTGCTAGCTCTTTCTTATCTTCCTCAAAATAGGCGGTACTACCCATAGACAACTTGCTCAAGGCATCAACAACAACATTAGCCTTACCTGGGTGGTAAAGAATACTCATGTCATAATCTTTGAGTAATTCTAACCACCTCATTTGTCTGAGATTAAGCTTTTTCTGAGTAAACACATACTGAAGACTCTTGTGATCGGTGAACACATCCACATGAACACCATAAAGATAATTGCGCCATATTTTCAAAGTGAATACTATGACAGCCAACTCTAGATCATGGGTTGGGTAGTTCCTCTCATGAACTTCCAACTATCTGGAGGCATAAGTGCTAACTTTGCCATTTTGCATTAACACACTACCCAAACCAACTCTAGATGTATTACGATATACAACAAAGCCTTGCGTACCTTCTGGTAAGGTTAACAATGGGGTGGTAGTCAACCTCCTTTTTAATTCTTGAAAGCTTTCCTCACAAGCTTCAGACCATTGAAACTTAACTGTCTTCTGAGTCAACTTGGAAAAGGGGATGAAATAGATGAGAACCCCTCTACGAACCTTCATATAATAGCCAGCTAAACCCAAGAAACTCCTAATATCAGTTGGAGATGTCGGTCTAGGCCAATTCTGCACTGCCTCTATCTTCTGAGTATCAACTTTAATTCCCTCTCCATACACAATGTGACCTAAGAATGCCACAGACTTAAGCCAAAACTCACACTTAGAGAACTTGGCATACAACTCTCTATCCTTTAGAGTTGGAGAACTATTTTGAGATGGCTAGCATGATCTTCCTCATTCCTCGAATAGATTAGTATGTCATCAATGAACACAATAACAAAGATATCTAAATAAGGCTTGAATACTCTATTTATAAGGTTCATGAACGTTGCGGGTGCATTAGTTAAACTGAACGACATGACCAGAAACTTATAATGATCATAACGGGTCCTGAAAGCTGTCTTTGGAATATCACATTCCCTTACTCTTAACTGATGGTAGCCTAATATGAGGTCTATCTTAGAGAAACAAGTAGCACCCTAAAGCTTATCGAAAAGATCATCAATTCTTGGAAGAGGATACTTATTCTTGATGGTAACCTTGTTCAATTGACGATAATCTATACACATCCTAAGGGAACCATCTTTCTTCCTCACAAACAAGACCATAGCTCCCCAAGGTGAGACACTTAGTCGAATAAAGCCCTTATCAAGGAGATCTTTCAACTATTTTTTAGCTCTTTCAACTATGTGGGTGCGATTCTATATGGCGGAATAGATATAGAATGAGTATCTGGGAGAACATCTATACCGAAGTCTATTTGTCTCTTAGGAGAGACTCTAGGAAAATCATACGGAAAGACTTTTGGAAACTCTTTTACTACTGAAACTGACTGAATATTAGGTATCTCAACACTAGAGTCATTAACTCGGACTAAGTGATAGACACACCCCTTGGAAACTAACTTTCTTGTCTTAAGGTACGAAATAAAATGACCCTTAGGCACTGCTGAACTACTTTTCTATTCTAAGATTAGCTCATTTGGAAACTAAAACTTGACAACTTGAGTTCTACAATCAACTGAGGCATAACAGGCATAAAGTCAGTCCATACCAAGAATGACATCAAAATCTACCATGTCTAACTCAACTAAATCAGCCATGGTACTCTTGTGATTGATGAAACGGGACAATCACGATAGACTCTCTCTTCTAGAATAGACTCACCAACATGTGTAGAAATACTGAAGGACTCACTAAGTTACTCAGGAAGAACATTAAAATTCATCGCAACATACGAAGTTACAAAGGATAAACTTGCTCCTGGATCTAGCAAAGCATAAACATTAAAGTTAAAGACTTGGATCATAACAGTGACAACATCTGGCGAGGCCTCTTGCTCTTGGTGACTACTGATAGCATAAAGGTGGTTTGCTTCTCCGCCAGTACCTGAAGTAGCCCTTCTAGGTGCAGCTCTGTCTGGTGGAGAAACTGAAGAAGACTGGACTCTATTGCCGCCATTAGCATTACCCTGCTTGTTCTTTTGACACTCTCGCATGAAATGACCATTCTTTCCACACTTGAAGCAACCAGTGGAGCCATCACGACACGTCCCTGAGTGGTTTCTACAACACTTAGCACATGCAAGAGGCTTACTACCCCCTTATGACATACTACCCTGATAATAGGTAGGTTTAGCTCTGAAATTCTAACTATTGTACTCACTTTTGTTCTTTGGTGCAGGTGCACTATTAGATGATGGAGCAGGTCCTTTCTGTTTCTGTTGGAAGGATGACCGGTTAGCATTACTCTTCTGTTGCCCGGACGCATTCCTTGATGTCTTAGCCCTCTTATTCTTAAACTCTTCTCTATCTCTCATCTTGTCCTCCTCAACTTGTTGCACATGGATCATTATCCTTGCTATGTACATATCCCCTATCAGCATAGCTGCCTTGCCTTCCTTACTTGACAGACGAGACAACCCAGCAATAAATAAACTCATCCTGCACCTCATGTCAGCAACCATCTCCGGAGCATAGCGGGAAAGTTGTGTGAACCTCAGACTAAACTCATGAACGCTCAAAGAATCTTGCATAAGTGTGAGGAACTCTCGTACCTTAGCCTCTCTCAGTTCTTGGGGGAAGAAACGCCTCAAG
This sequence comes from Solanum chiquidenum, assembly GCA_029582725.1. NCBI lineage: Eukaryota > Viridiplantae > Streptophyta > Magnoliopsida > Solanales > Solanaceae > Solanum > Solanum chiquidenum. The sequence goes on along the minus strand of JAJOOS010005920.1, from coordinate 61,611 downwards.
AAGGCCTCCTCAAAACAAGCCCAACTCGTAGGTGGTGCTCCCTCAACTAGGTTCTTCTTCCATTGGTTGAACCATATCCTAGCGACACCCTTCATTTGGTGTGCAGCTAGTTCCACCCTCTCAGTATCAGCAACATGCATGCTTTTGAAAACATTCTGAATCTCTTCAATAAAATTCTCTAGATCCTCTGTAACACTAGAACGTGTGAAGTTTGGAGGATCCATCCTTAAGAACTCACGGATCCTCGAATTATAAGCCACTTCTTATTGATTCCCTCTATGTTTCCCAGCTTGGTTGGTCACAATTTGGCTCAACATTCGGATAGTGTCACATAATTCAGCATTGGTGACCTCTCATTGGGGTTTCACTCCTAGTGCATTAGGTACCCCTTATTCCAATGGTTCAACATTCCTTCTAGCCGGACGACCTCTGACAGCTCTTCGTGGAGGCATGATCTGAAATACACACGCAAGCACGAGTTAGAAGAAACTTTTTAGAGATCAAATAATAACGCATGAAATGAGTATGAAAGAAGTGAAAGAATTTTCTAAATGTTGCAGTCTCCTAATTATAGATGCGGCACACTTCACACCGATAACTATGACTCTACAGACACGGCTTTATAGACTCCCTAGGACTCTTGAACTCTGAGCTCTACTACCAAGTTTGTCATGCCCCGAGCCTACACCATGGGCGGGACTGGCACTCGAGAACCATTGATGGCCCCAAGCGAACCCTTGGTCTGGCTTACTTACTCAATGGAAGACTTAACTTACAAAAGATAACTCATATAAGACTTAGAATGCTATAAAGAAAACGTCCAACTAGCCAGTAAGACAAACTCAAGTCTCAACATAAGATAATGAAAATGAAAAGGCTAAAGAACTAACATATGACTGTCTATGAAGCCTCTAAACAACTGAGATTGATGTCAGGACAAGACCCACGACATCCTAATGAACTAAAGCTACTAAAACAATAAAAAGGGGTCCTCCGAAAGCAAGAAGGCTCACCAACAAACTCTGGAGCTCAACTAGAATCAACGATGCGCTGGATGCTGATCATGGTTACCTGTATCTGCATCATTAAAAGATGCAGGCCAAATGGCGTCAGTACATTGAATGTACGAGTATGCGAGCGGAATTCTAAAACAAGACATAAGCTTGAAAGGAACTGAAAGAACTTACCTGGCTCAACTCAACTCAATTTAACTGAATTCAATATAAAGCAATAAAGTAAATGCAGTATAAAAAAAGCTTTTAAAACATGGATGTCAACTTTATGTATTTAGAAATACAATATTACTCTTTGTGTATGCAAATATACGATATAAACTTTGAATTTTATATTAAAATACAAATAAACTGTGTATATAAAAATATAAATACTTTTGTGGGAGTTTCTCTAACCAACAACCATCACGTAAGAGCTATTGTGATAATACAGAGTTCTGTCTCACCCTGCCAGGGACTTCCTATACCTTGCCGAGGGTATATAACCTAGCTACTAAGTGGATCCACTAGTTTATGCTAAAAAGCACTAAGGAATCATCTAAATAGTATGACCCTTTTCTACCCATGGTGCTACATGGTTTATGGGGGGCTATGAGTTGTCTGAACTCTCCCCCATAGCAGTTCTCAATACTACTCTCAAAATATGATACTAGATCTTATGTTTAAAAACATACTTCTTTCTGTGATTTGAGATAATTGCTCTAAACATAGCTCAAAGGCTATCTTGAAAATTAAAGTTTCTTCTCTTGGTTAATTGTGAAAGCATTTTCTCTTTCTTGTTCAAGTAAGAAAACATTTTAGACTCTTTGGGCATACAAAGTCCCCATTTACTCTTGAAGAAATTAACTTCAATCTTTACTCTTTGATCTTTACTCAACTTGAACTTTAAGTCTTAAAACAAAGTTAAAACATTTGGAAAAGACTTTTGGAAAACTCTAAGAACTTCTCTGAACTTGACTCTTGACTTAACTCTTAACTTTTCTTGAATTGGATTATGGATTCAAGGCTCGTGATCTCATTTAAATGATGATTTCATGTTGTTTAGACGTACCTTAGAGTGTAGGAATCAATTAAGAACCATAGGTACATTTCAAGGGAACTAGTACGAAAAGAATGGGAAAGAAGTAGATAACCTGGCGTCCCAGGCGCCCTGAGTGGTGCGGGGCGCCAAACCCAAAACTTTAGAGGCTGGCTTGGGATGGTCTGGCTGGCGCGGTTCCCAGAGGCCAAACCTCAGAGAACTCTTTGGGGTGGGCTAAGAGGCGCGGCGCCCCACACCCATTCCCCAAATTTTTGATGAAAATCCTTGGTCGTTTTTCAACTCTAAAGACTCTAAATTCAATTTGGTCTTTCCCCAAAAAGTTAGATTCGACTACATAACCAAAATATGCAAGAATCTACCCAAAACGACATCTAATTTCATGAATTAAAATCAAGAACTCCTCAACAACTTCATCAATAAAGAACCCAATAGAAACTTCAAACAAATCCATCAAGAACTCAATTTAAATGCTTTCAAGAACTTAATTTCTCTGAATAAATCATGATTGGAGCATGGGTGAACTAACCCAACGCTATGTGATCTCATATACCTCATAGGGATCACCCCTTGACGAAATCTACGATCATAGCTTCAAGAACTTGACGATATCGTTGCTTCTCCTTCTCTTTTCTCATCTTCTTTTCTCTTCTCTAAAACCCTAACTCAATTTTCAAAAGCATGAACTGACCAAGTTCAGTTTAGACCCCTAAGTAGTTACCAAAAACGAATTAAAATAATAGGGTAAGGAAAAGACGAAACTACCGTTCAAAAATTCGGTTTTGACTTTCCTTAACTAGACAGCCCAACTTCCAATGGACATATCTCACTCATACTAACTTGGAATTGAGTAAACTCGGTGGCATATGAAATATAATTCCAAGATATTTCCTACGGTATCTTGAGGTAAACCTAAATCATCCTGAGCTAGGAGTTATGGCCGTTTGAAATTGACCCAGAACTCAAACTTAACATAATTTAACCAATTTTCTAGATTTTCATTCTTTCCAAAAATGACCCTTTCTAATTCTAGCTCTTTCTAGTTACGAGGTGTTACACCTATACTAGGTCGTTACACTCTATACCTGTTTCTTGATGCAAATCTGAGCATTATTCGACATCGGTGATTTGAGAATTTGTAGAAATCTTCGGAGATTGAGGGTAAGTTGATGGCGTTCTGGTTTGACTTATATCTATCTTAATTTAGTTTTGAGTAGTCATAGAGACAAGTTTGTACTTTTTGGTCTACTTTTGATATTCATACTTTCTTAGTAGCTTTGCACTTCCATCCTCCAGGTTGTGAGATTTGATTGTATACTCTTGTGTGTATATATTGATGTCATTTCTTGTCAATCCCCAAAGGCTACCCCCTTGACGTTACACGGGACCTAGGATCACGAGTGACCCCAACTAACCCTGTGTCTGGCATATCATTAGCATACTAAAAGATATCTAAATGAAAACATGAACTAATGCGGAAGCTAAAAACAATAGGTAACTGAAAGTGGGGAATACCCAATTAATTTGAATATATATAAACCATACTAAGAGTTTTAAAAACCCGAAAGATAAACTCACAATCCTAGCTGATACTACTACTATGTCTGAAAAGCCTCTAACTTAAATAGAGTTGTTCGGACATGCCCCCCAGCTAACTCTAACAAAACTGAAAAAATTGAAATAAAAGACTGAATATGAAAAGCATGTCTATTGTCCTTGGAGTATGAGGACTCACCACTGAAGTTGTTGAATAAGGACTGAAAGTTGCTCTAAGCGTGATCTGGATGATGAGTACCTGAACCTACATCATGAAAGGATGTAGCGCAGAGTATGCATCGGTACTTGGTATTTACTAAGCATGTAGGATATAAATACTAAGTTGAATGAACATATATAAGCTGAAATAAGGCATAACTGAGCAATACTATAAATACTGAACGTAACTAATATAGCTAAATGGAATGTAATGATCAAGTACTAATCATGGAAATAATATGTTGAACTGAATACTGAAGAATAATACTGAGTCGTATTATTGTTACCTTCTTTCCCCTGCTTGGTAGAAGGGAAATCCTTCAACCTATGGCCAAACTAACCACACCCAAAGCACCATTCCTTGCCTGCAAGACACTCGTCTGGATGGTTCTTACCACACTTTGGACAAGTTAGGAAAGTCATGTTACCTGAATTACTCCCCTGAGACTTAGAGCCTGATTCCCTACCTTTCTGATCCAGTCAAAACCTGGGGAATGGAGAACTAGCTGATGAAGGTGTTGGGGCTGTAGACCTCTGCTGAATCTATGAGTGATTCCCACCGCCGGACTTATGCTGAGAGTACTCATAATTGCATGTTCTATCCTTTTTGTTGTACGTAACATTTCTCGGAGCTTATCTCCCTCAACTTGCTGAGCGTGAGTCATAAGCCTAGAGATATTCATATCCTCTAACAACATAGTGTCACGACCCAAGGGTACACCCTAGATGTGACATGCCGTACAAGACCCCGAGAGGCCTCATACAAGCCACTTAGCTTTCATAAACATAAGATAATAGAATTTAGCAGAAATTTAAAACATTTTCTAACAATATCAAAGTCTTTATAAAACGAGCGGAAGTCTATTACACTTGTCTCAAACCATCTAAAACATTAATAGTCTTAGGGAAACAGCCCATACAACAGTTCCAACATTAAAAGAAAGACATAAAAGAGAAAGGTTATCAAATCCTTGATGCTATTAGGACTCACCAAAACTTCACTCCTTGCTCTACTATGAACCTAGCCACGGGGATGGAAGTCGATATCTCCAGACCTTACATTTGATAAGAATGTAGGGAAGAATATGTGTTAGTACAAACATGTACTAAATATGATGGGAAACTAAGGTGGATTCATCCGAATGAAATCTAGAACCTTAGCTGCAGCTGATCCAACATTAGTGTTTGTAGGAACTGGGGCCTGCTGATTGTTCTGGTTAGCTACACTATGAGCTAAGAGCTGGATCGCATTCCAAAATTCTGCATTCGAAACCTCATGGTCTGGTACTGGAGGAACTGCGTTAGCATTGCGTGCACTAACATTACATGCATTATCTCTACGAGGAGGCATGATATAAAACGCATAACGACAAATTAGAAAGGAGTTCATAGCATACCCACGCATGATAAGAATAGCAAAAAGGTGAAGTTTTTACTAAAACACGTTGTAGCCTCCCTCTCATTAGATGTGGTGCACTTCACACCCATAAAAGAGACTCTACTTAGTGCGGCTTTAAGACATCCTAGGAGTCACGACCCAGACCATTGTGATTGGCACCCACACTAACCCTCCGATGGGAGAACCATTCATACTAATTAGCTAACCAACTTAATCAAAATACTAAAGCATTTAAGGTTACGAAAGTAAGTTAAATGCTAAGGAAATAAATAAGGAGTTCCTATAAACTCCAAATCAAAAGTCTAGCGACTAAAACAAATGCAGAAAATTACGCCTAGAACCTGAAAGTCAACGTACCAAAACTCTAACAAGATTCATAAATAAAAACAAGAAGGGTTACAAACCCAAACTAACGTACTAATAACTAACTAGAATGTCTAAGTCTGAAATGTGGACATAAACAGAAAGAGAACTCATGGCAGCCCGAAAGAACTGGCTCACCCTTGAATTCGAACGATCACTGATCTTCTAAGCTAGGTCTGTCAATAGTTTCCTGAAGATGATCTATACTCAACAAAGAAAGAGCAAGTGCAATATCAGTACACAACCACAGTGTACTGGTAGGATCATGTGGCTATCCCACTAAGTGGAACATATATAAGTCAATACAACAATACAATTACATGCATACACCGAACATATACAATATCATCATCATTTACGAACACGAACATTCTCACGATTCTCCAATATCACAGTTATATCAAGTCTTTGGTCCTCTCATAGAACCCAAACCCAAACTGTTAGAATACTGTAACGTGGTACCCGATCCAATATTTATGCTGGAATGTGGCAATTGATCCCATATTTATGCCGGAACGTGGTAACCAATCCAAGTTTGTGTGTCAGAACGCAACACCCGATTCATTCAACAAGCCACAATCACAATCACAAAGTATATTCTCATAATTATACAATCAAGTCATGATTCATGGCACTCACCATTCATATATCCTCATTTACAATTAATGTAATCAATAATGCAACATTCGCATACATACGTGTATCATAATGAAGCAAGAACAAACATACATCACACAATCATGGAATCACAACCATCACCTACCTCAAAACAAGATTGAAATCCTAAGAAACTTGATTCTTCCCTTTTCGGATTTGTTCTGCTTGTTCATGGTCTACAAATAATCAATATAACACAGAAATCAATAAACAATCACTAATTCCCTGAATTACTAACAATTCTATCAATACTAGATCATACCCATGATCCCACTATCAAAATTAGGGATTTTCCCACCATAATTCTCAAATAAAAACACTTTCCCATCAATAATTACCCATTAGATTGCATTCTACGTATCGAAAAATGGATTCGGGGAGTGTAAACCTTACCTTTACCTTAAGAATGGTGGAAAACTGTCAAGAAAAGCCCTGTGTTCGTTCCTTAGCTCTTAAGTTTGAAAATTGTAGAATAAAGACATTTTGGGGTTTATTTTCCGACTTAAATAGCAATTGTCCTGCTATGGCGGCCCCCAGCTCACCACAGTGGCCCCACCCTAGAGGGAATAATTCCTCCATAGCTGCTTGCACTATACAATTCATTCGATTTAAGAATTCCAAACTCCCATTTCACAACACATCTTCGATCAAAGACACTCGGGAATTAACCGTACACGCTAAGATCAATTTCGAGAGTTCTACTCACCCAAATTCAATTTTGTAAAGTCGTATAGGTTTCTTAATGTCTTAGCTATCTAATCATGTTATCAAACTCATAATTAAATCACCCAATTGCTACCAGATTTCCCTGGACTTTAATGACTCCGATTTCATCCAAATCTGGACTAGGTTGGGAAATTCCAAGTAACTACGAAAACGTTTTCCTGCCAAAATATTTCCTTGTGTACTTCTCTAAAATGATGGAACTTGGTCGTTACAATAAGACTCTTGAACCTAATGCTCTGATACCAAGTTTGGCACGCCCTGAGGCTACCCCTAGACGGAACATGTGACCTAGGATCACGAGTGACCCCAAACTAACCTTGTGTCTGGCATATCATAAGCATACTGAAAGATATCTAAATGAAAACATGAACTAATATGGAAGCTAAATATAATAGGTAATTGAAATTGGGGAATACCCAACTAATCTAAATATATATAAACCATACTAAAAGTTTTAAACAAATGAAAGATAAACTCACAATCCGAGCTGATACTACTACTATGTCTAAAAATCCTCTAACTTAAATATAGTTGTTGGGACATTCCCCCGGCTAACTCTAACAAAACAGAAAACTAAAATAAAAGACTGAATATGAAAAGCATGTCTATTGTCCTCGAAGTATGAGAAGTTACTACTGAAGTTGTTGAATAAAGACCAAAAGTCGCTCTAAGCGTGATCTGGATGTTGAGTACCTAAACCTACATCATGAAAGGATGTAGCACAGAGTATGCATCGGTACTTGGAATTTACTAAGCATGCAGAATATAAATACTAAGTTGAACGAACATATATAAGCTGAAATAAGTCATAACTGAGAAATACTGTAAATATTGAATGTAACTGATATAGCTAAATGAAATGCAATGACCAAGTACTAATCATGAAAATAACATGTTGAACCGAATACTGAAGTATAACTGAAAGCCTGGTCAATGCACTAAGAGTCTTACTATGGGAGCTAAACGTGAAGTTTGATGTATATGCCCCATCGAGAGGACCCAATATACCTTGCTAGGGATATAAAGGCATGAATGTGTAACCACTAAATATGATGCCCACAGAGGGGACTTATAAACCCACGGGGGCACGTAGTTTTGGGACATGAGGGTACGCTGAACCCTAGTCCAACCCGATGCTAAGCCTACTCCCAACTAGAAATGTGTATGACACAACATAACTGAAATACTGGATAGCTCAAAAAATTTCCACCCCAAATTTTTTCCCCGTTGGCTTCTCTATAAGATCGTTACAATAGATACCAATTTACCCATCTCTCATCCCCGAGTGACAACTTAGGAAAAATAGGCTAAAGAAAGAATGAAGTAGTACCTAAATTGACGAACAATTGGGGATACTTGTCTCGCATGTCCTTCTCGGTTTTCCAAGTAGCTTTCTCAACTAGACGATGCTTCCATTGAACTTTCACGGACTTTATCTCCTTGGTCCTCAACTTATGCACATCACGATCAAGAATTGCAACCGGTTCCTCCTCATATTGGAGATCTTTGTCTAACACAATTGAGTCCCATTTTATGATGTAATCCCCATCACCATGATATCTCATCAACATGGACACATGAAATACCGGATGAACTCCAGATAGATTAGGAGGTAAAGCCAATCTATAAGCCACTTGCCCTACACATTCAAGAACCTTAAAAGGACCAATGTATCACGAACTTAGCTTGCCCTTCTTGCCAAATCTCATCACCCCTATCATGGGTGATACCTTAAGAAGAACATTCTCGCCAGTCTGAAATGTCATGTCTCTTACCTTATGATTTGCATACTTCTTCTGTCTAGTCTGGGCTACTAGAAGCTTATCTTGAATACCCCTCACCTTATCTTGAGCATCTTTCACTAAATCCCCCCCCCCAAAGGTTTCACATCTCCAACCTCAAACCATCCTATGGGTGATCTACATCCCCTCCCATATAATGTCTCAAATGGTGCCATATCAATGCTGGAGTGACAACTATTATTGTAAAAGAATTCACACAAAGGTAAGAACTGATCCCAATGTTCTCCAAAATCAATCACACATGCCCTCAACATGTCTTCTAACACTTGAATAGTCCTCTACGACTGCCCGTCCATCTGTGGATGGAAGGTTGTACTAACAGTGAGTTGTGTGCCCAATTTATCATGCAATTTCCTCCAAAACTTGGATGTGAATTGGGTACCACGGTCTGAGATGATAGAGAGGGGCACCCCATGCAACCTCACTATCTCTTTCACATACACCTTAGCCAATTGTTCAGCATTATAATCTATTCTTACTAGAATAAAATGGGCTGACCTAGTCAATGTATCAACCACTACCCAAATAGAATCAAACTTTCCCAAAGTTTTAGGAAGTCCAATCACGAAATCCATGGCTATCCTTTCCCACTTCCATTCTGGAATTGGCATTCTCTGAAGCAAACCTGCAGGACTTTGATGCTCATATTTTACTTGTTGGCATTTTGACACCTAGCCACAAACTCCGTTATATCCTTTTTCATGCCCAACCACCAATAAATTCGCTTCAAATCTCTGTACATCTTGGTCACACCCGTATGAATAGAATATCGCGAGACATGGGATTCTGTCAACAATTTTTGAATCAAGTCATCAACTCGAGGAACACAAATCCTTCCCTTAAAACTAAGCACACCTTCCGCATCAAGAGTGGTCTCTTGTGCCTTACCAATCGCAGTAATCTTTCTAAGCTCCTCCAAATTCTCATTCTCAAACTATTTGGCCTTGATCTTCTTAATGAACGTGGCCCTAACCTCAATGCTAGATAACACCCCACCTCTCTCTAAGATACCCAACTACTTGAACTTAGACTCCAAGGTATGGATTTCCTTAGCTAAGGGTCACTTCGATACACTCAAGCAACCTAAACTACCCATACTCACCATTTTTTTACTCAAAGCGTTTGCCACCACATTCGCCTTGCCCAGATGGTATTGAATGGTCACATCATAATCCTTGAGTAACTCCATCTACCTTCTCTGTCTCAAATTCATATCCTTTAGAGTAAACACATGTTGTGAACTACGATGATCAGTAAATACGTTACACTTAACACCATATAGATAATGTCGCCGGATCTTAAGAGCAAACACTACCGCTGCCAACTCCAAATCATGTGTTGGGTAATTCCTCTCATCACCTTCAATTGACGCGATGAATAAGCTATAACATTCTTATCATGCATCAACACTGCACCCAAACCAGAATGTGAAGCATCACAATAAACAATAAAATCTTTACCTTCTACCGGTAAGCTAGAATAGGTGCGGTGTCAAAAGAGTCTTAAGCTTTTGGAAGCTCTCCCCACATTTTTAAGTCCATTCAAATGGTATCTTATTTTTGGTCAATTTTGTCAAGTGAGTGGCAATAGAAGCAAAATTCTTTACAAATCGATGATATTAGCTAGTGAGCCCCGCAAAACTCCTAACTTTCGTCACATTGCTAGGACGAACCCAATTCTTAACCGCCTCATTCTTTTGAGGATCTACCATTACCCCTTCCTTTGAAACTACATGTCCCAAAAATGCAACAGAAGTCAACCAAAATTCACACTTAGAAAATTTCACATACAACCTTTGTTTCCCAAGAACACCCAAAAAACAATACGAAGATGGTAGGCATGCTCTTCCTCACTTTTATAATAGACCAAAATACCATCAATAAAGACTATGACGAAAGAATCAAGAAATGGCTTGAACACACCATTCATTAAGCTCATGAAAGTTGCGGGCACATTAGTCAAACCAAAAGACACAACCAGAAATTCATAGTGCCCATAGCGGGGTCTAAATGCCGTCTTTGGCACATCGTCAGGCCTAATTTTCAACTGATGGTAGCCAGACCTTAGATCAATCTTGGAGAAAACTGATGCAACTTGCAATTGGTCAAAAACATCATCTATTCGAGGCAAAGGATACTTGTTTCGAATAGTGACCCTATTCAATTGTCAATAATCTATACACATCCTCATACTACCATCCTTCTTCTTGACAAACAAAACTGGAGCACCCCATGGGGAAGCACTAGGACGAATAAATCCCTTATCAAGAAGCTCTTGGATTTGAGCCTTAAGCTCTCTTAATTCTGCTGGAGCCATGTGATATGGAATGATAGAAATGGGACGAGTACTAGGTTCTAAATCAATGCATAAATCTATATATCTATCCGGAGGTATACCAGGAAAATCATTAGGAAACATTTCTCTAAATTCTGACACCACATGAATAGACTCAATAGATGGAGACTCAACCTCAACATCCCAAATATGAGCCAAATAAGCCAAACAACCCTTGCCCTACTAGTTTACTAGCCCAAATGGAGGATATGATTTTAGCTTGCTTAGGCTTGTACACCCATTCCCACTATAAATTTTTCCCTTCTCAGAATTTCTAGAGTTACAGACTTAGTATTACAATTAAGCAAAACATAATAGGGGGACAACCAAGTCATGCCTAAGATTATATCAAAGTCAGTCATATCCAAAATCACCAAATCAGCCCAAGTCTGAAAACCCATAAACAAAATAAGACAAGCACGATAGACATGGGTGGCTATGACAGACTTTCTAACTAGGGTAGAAACATGGATGGGGGCATCTAGTATATCACAAATCATAGCAAATTTTGAGGCAAATCACATGGATACATATGAATAAGTAGAACCCGGATCAAATAACACATTAGCCATATGGTCACAGACAAGAATAGTACATGTGATCACTGCGTCAGATGTCTTTGTCTCATTCTTGCCCGTAAAGGTATAACACTGAGCCCTATCATTTTGACAGGCGACTTCCCTACCTGGCTGCGCTGAACCTCTACTTGCTTTACCATTTCCTCTACCCATACGGCCTCGTTGATTACCTCCCGCCCACCTAGTGGACGCCCTCGACCATTATTACCATTTCTCGTGGGTACCACTACTCTAGTCTGCTGCTGCGTAGAATCCATCATGTGCGGGTGGGGACAATCTTTCCTCATATTCCTAGGTTCACCACAATTGTAACATGTACGATCAAAAGATGGATTGCAGCCCGTTGAAGGTGTAGCCCTCTGGCTATCCTGAATCAAACTATGAGGTGGAGTTCTCGAGTAATTAACTGTAGAGGCGGGCATAGCGGACTGAATTGTCATGGATGCAAGTGTTGGCCTCCCTGTCCCCTTGGAATAAGAACCTTGAAAGTTACCAGAGTTCTTGGCCCTTTTAGACAATGCCTTAGCCTGACCGTCTCGCCTCACCCCCTCCACTTTCTTAACAAAGTATGTTACCTCATTAAAGCTCCTCCCTACATAGGTCATATGAACAGATAATACCTGCAACTCAGAATTTAGTCCCTTAATAAATAAATGGATCATCTCCTCCTGAGTAGTCACCAATTGAGTAGAATATCTAGACAAGGCATGGACTTGGCCTCATAAGCAGCCACAAACATACCACCTTGCTCCAAATCCATGAACTTATCCTTCTTGCGATCCCTCAAAGTCCTAGGCACATATTTCTCTAAAAATACAGCATGAAACTGGGTCCAAGAGAGTGGGGGTAAAGTTGAAGATCTGCACTCCACATAAGCTCTCCACCACTGCTTAGCCTCACCTTGAAGTTGAAAAGTCACAAACGCAACCCCATGTTGATGGACAATTCCCAACTTATGAAGCCTCTCATAGAAGTTTAAGATAAACTCATAAGCATACTCACTCTCAGAACCAAGAAATACAGGAGGCTTTAGCTTCAAAAATTTAGTCAACATTTCATGCTCATTACCAGTCATAACAGAACCCAACTAAGGACGGAAGAAAGCATCATTACCTCCAGTCCCACCCACCTTGGGCTGAACTGATAGCAATAGGGGGATTAGTAGGAGCTTGAGTTGCTTGAACAGAGGGAAGCACTCCAGGACCAACCAGCCCTTTCAAGAATAATATGATCTGTTGAGCTAACACTGGGTCCAAAGAAGGAATACCTGTAGTTTCATCCTATACCTCTTCCTCTTGTCCAACTTCCTCAACATTTTCAACCTGAATATTCTACTCTATCTCTTCATGATGCACATGAGGGGCCTCATTTCTGGGAACATTTTCAACCGGTGCTCCATCCCCAGTAGGCGCCACTCTTCCTCGGCCTCTCTACCCCTAGCTCTTCCTCTACCCCTACCTCGACTGTGACCTCTCACTGCATATTCCTTAGCTGGAGCATTGACGGGAGCTATGGGCATGACGTTGTTGAATCATGTATTAACCATCTGCGGACAAAAGAGTAAAGGAGGTTAGATACCAATTTGAATCGCTAGATACCAATTGGAATCAAATTATAGCACAAAAGGAGACAAGAGAAAGTAGAGATATTTCCTAAAGTCTTATCGCCTCTCGAAAAAAAGTATAGACGTCTCTATATCATTCCATAAGACTCTACTAGACTCGTTTTGGTACATCGAAATCAACGAACCTAGGCTCTGATACCAACTTTGTCACGACCCAGACCATCGTGATTGGCACCCACACTAACCCTCCGATGGGAGAACCATTCATACTAAATAGCTAACCAACTCAACATTTATGGTTACGGAAGCAAGTTAAATGCTAAGGAAAGAAATAGGGAGTTCCCATAAACTCCAAATCAAAAGTCTAGCAACTAAAACAAATGCGGAAAATTACACCTAGAACCTGAAAGTCAACGTACCAAAACTCTAACAAGATCCATAAATCTAAACAAGAATGGTTACAACCCCAAACTAATGTACTAATAACTAACTAGAAAGTCTAAGTCCAAAATATGGACATAGACAGAAAGAGAACTCATGATTGCCCGGAAGAACTGGCTCACCCTTGAATTCGAACGATTACTGATCTTTTAAGCGAGGTTTGTCAATAGCTGTCTGAAGATGCCCTATACTTAACAAAGAAAGAGCAAGTTCATTATCAGTACACAACCACAGTGTATTGATATGATCACACGGTTATCCCACTAAGTGCAACATATATAAGTCAATACAACAATACAATTACATGTATACACCAAACATATACAATATCATCATCATTTACGAACACGAACATTCTCACGATTCTCAAATATCACAGTTATATCAAGTCATTAGTCCTCCCATGGAACCAAACCCAAACTGTTAGCATACCGGAACATGGTACCCAATCCAATGTTTATGTCGGAATGTGGCAACCGATCCTATAATTATGCCAAAACGTGACAACCGATCCAAGTTAGTGTGTCGGAACGCAACACCCGATCCATTCAACAAGCCACAATCACAACCACAAAGTACATTCTCATAATCATACAATCAAGTCATGATTCATGGCACTCATCATTCATATATCCTCATTTACAATTAGGGTGATCAATAATGCAATATTCACATACATACATGTATCATTATGAAACAATAACAAACATACATCACACAATCATAAAATCACAACCATCACCTACCTCGAAACAAGCTTGAGACCCTAAGAAACTTGATTCTTCCCATTCTAGATTCGTTCCGCTTGTTTTTGGTCTACAAATAATCAATATAACACGAAAATCAATAAACAACTACTAATTCCCCGAATTAATAACAATTCTATCAACCCTAGATCATACGCTGATCCCACTATCAATATTAGGGCTTTTCCCACTATAATTCTCATACCAAAACTCTTTTCCATTGATAATTACCCATTAGATTACATTCTACTAATTAAAAAATGGATTCGGGGAGTGAAAATCTTACCTTTAGCCTCATGAATGGTGGAAAACTGTCAAGAAAATCCATGTGTTCATTCCTAGCTCTCAAGTTCAAAAATTGTAGAATAAAAATGTTTTGGAGTTTATTTTTGACTTAAATCGCAAATGTCCCGTTATGGCGGCCTCACCCTGACAGGAATAATTCCGCCACAGTGGCTTGCATGGGACCAGTGAATCGATTTAAGAATTCCAAAATTACATTTCACAACACATCTTCGACCAACGACACTCAAAAACTACCCGTACACGTTAAGATCAATTTTGGGAGTTCTACTCACCCGAATTCAATTCTATAAAGTCGTACGGGTTCCTTAACGTCATAGCTATATACTCATGTAATCAAAATTATAATTAAATCACCCAATTGCTACCATATTTCCCTAGACTTTAATGACTTCAATTTCGTCCAAATCTGGACTAGGTTGGGAAATTCCAAGTTACTACGAAAAAGTTTTTCGGGCCAAATTTTTCCCCAGTGTGCTTCTCTATAATGATGGAACCCGGTCATTACACAGGCAGACCCTAACTTAAAAGCTGATGGGGCCCTTCCACAGAGCCACTGACGGACCGTCGTTGGGACCACAGCCCGTCAAGTGGGTCATGGTTTTGGCCATGGACTACAGGTTCCTGGTAACCCTCTCCCACGGTCCACTTTACGAACCGTGTGAAGGACCACGGATCATGAAGGCTTCCTTGGTCATCACTTAGGGCTAGGGGCCTGCTGGCTCAGGACGACAGACCCTCCCACGGTCCGTTATCAAGACCACAGCCCGTGGTGGGCTCCATGGCCTGAGGCCTAAACTCTGGTGGTTTCTACCTAGCCTCCACAAGCCTTCCCACGGCTCGTTTGGTGGTCCACGATTCGTGAAGGGTCCGGTGGTCCACCACTTCTGGGTGGGTGTGATCCACGATGAGGGTGACGGTCCGTGGTCCTAATCACTGCCCGTGAACCCCTTCGTGGTTCACCTTTTTCTGTTGTTTTTCTGCTGACAGTCTAAGTCTGATGGTGAGGTGTTACATTTCTCACTCCATTTTGTTTTCCTTTATACTATTAATAGTTACTCGTTGGTTGTTGATTCTACCCAATATGTTTGTTACTTATCGTTTCGAGATATGGATTGACTTACCTACTGGTGGGTGATGGTAAGTGTCATCGTGACTTGAGATCTCTGGTCATGACATATAATTTATTGTTATTAGCATTTTGAAGCTTTGTTGATAAAGGGTAAACCATAGATAAAGTTCAGTTTTCTATCATCTAATTTATTTATTTTTCGAAATAAATAATGTGTGATTGGCTAGATAGAAGCACACATCTACAATTTCATATCGCTTTTATACAATCTCAACAAATTTTCATCGACAACAATTCAGGTAAGCTGATATGATACAATTAAAGGGGTATTGGAGTTATACTTAGCATATTACCAAGATAACGAGTTATTAGGCTCTTGATGAGTGTATAGCTAGATTTCCTCACATCACCTCCTAACAAAAACTGAATAATTAACCTTTTAAAGATTTAAACTTAGATTGTAGTATTAAATTTTAACCTTTTAAAGATTTAAACTTAGATTGTGGTATTAATTTATCTTGTGAGATTCAACTCATTAAAGGATAGATCCAAGAAAGCAAAATTAGTTGTTAATGATAAAATGAATTGAGACAGTTAATTCGATATGATGAACAGACATCGATTTCTTTTCAGTAAGAGAATAAGGAAATTTTTATTGTTTTTTTTATGATAGCTTCATCATGGAAGATTTAAACTCTCTGACATCTCCTATAGTTTATCTGATGCTTTGACTACCGGAGTTTTCACTTGAAGCATCTGGTATCTCTCTGACATCCATTATAGGTTTTTGTTTCTTGTTTTGTTTTGCTATTTGATTTTCTTATGATTTGGTTTTTATTTTTTGCTGATTTTTTGTTGGGCTTTAGATTTTGACCCAATGGGTCTTTCAATAAAAAAAAGGTGCAACTTGACCACATCGCATAAAAAGTTGTTACAAACATTCATGAAGTAGTAGCATATGCTACAACAACTTCAAATTTCCAGTGATGTAAATATTTAAAAGAAAAACTACACGTGCTCGTTAAAACCAATTTAGACCCTCCATATTCTAATTAATTTTTTGAGCCTTTTCAATTTCAAATAATGTTGTAATAATTGTTTTACAAAATTTAAAATATTTTTAAAATCATTGCAAGGCAAGATTTATATAATTTCTACTTTTATAGATATTTGGAAAATTATCATTTATAATACCACAAATTTCAAAAAGAGAATAGGTTGCATAAATTTTTTCTAATGGTTCAGGTGTACGAGGCCAGTCTACTATTCGTAAAACACTCTATGGGTCATACACCAGTCTCGTAGAAAGTTGGAAAATTATTTTGAAAATAAAGTTCCAGTACCTTATCCTATGGTCGACCAGGATGGTCCTTCGTATGGTCTACGGGTCATAGGTGTGTTTCGTGGAAGCAATCCAAATTAGTGAAATTTAGGGCTAACGTTGAGTTCTACGAGTAGGGTCTACAGACCGAAGGAAGTCCTATGGACCATAGAAGGGTCTCGTCAAAAGTTGGGTATTTTTAAGGTCCAGTACTTCGTCTACGATTGACCAGTATGAACCGTAGAAAGTTCTATGGTCCGTAGGTCAAAGCCGTAGACTAGTCCGACTGTTATTTCCTAGGGGATTTTGGATCTTTTTTGAAATGTTTTAATCCTATACTATGTCATTTTGGCCTCTATCATAAGCCCTATATAAATACTTTGAGTCCTATATCTACCCACTTTAAACCTATTCTCCTATTTTCCCAAAACTCAACTAAATTTATTACCCCAAATTCCCTCTCAACCTAAGGAAGAAGAAGAAGCTAGGGTTGACTCCGAGTTCTTCAATTCACTATTCATCTTGGGATTTGAGTAGAAAGGTATGCGGGTATTCACCCATGGAGTTCATTCCTCTATGAGGTCTTGAAGGTTTTCAATTTCAATTGATCAAATTAGGGTTCTTTTTAATTTTACATGATTTCCATTTAATTATGATTTTTATTGTTGTTTAAGTCTTCCATTGCATGATTTAATGTAAATTACATGATATCTAGTTGAAATTATATGAACTCAAGCATGATCCATGACTTTCAATTATGAACTTATGAAAAAATCCATAAATTCCTGAACTATGAATTTTGAAAGATTATGCATGTCTTATGAAAATGATGTTTATGATGCTATGGTGCTTTTAGATGAAAGTATCAATGTTATTGTGATAGGTTTTCTCACGTACGAATATGATAATGATTGTGAAAGAAATTTCTCACATATGAATTCACATTAGTAAAAGGTTTTCTCACCTATGCTTGAATTGTAATTTAAGGAGCTATTCTATGTTTTGATCATTAAGGTGTGGATTAGGCATTGATCATTACATTTCCTATGTTATAATGATATTTGATTTTTATCTATCCCATTGGTATTTAGACTAAGCACCGAGAGGGCTTTTAGGCGGAGGCTCAAATAGGGTAGTCTCTAGTAGAAACCTCTAGTCCCTAACTACGTGCCCCCGTAGGATTGTCGTAAATGACCTAGCTAGTGGGTCCACTTTAGAAAAATATGATGTGTACGGATTCTACCTTGAAAAGTAGAATCCCCTTATTTCAAGGGACATACCGATTCCATGATATAGTTGTCATGGTCTTATTGTCAATTTAAACTAATATCCCACAAATACGATTATGTCTCTTCAAAAGATTTTCTTATGTCTCATATTTTAAGTGCATTGACCATATCTCATGAAATATATGTTGTTGCTTCTTTAAGCCTTTAAATGTTCAAACGTTGGTCATGCATTTCATGTTTAAGCTATTCATGTCATCATGTCTAGTTATGCATATTACCCTATACTTAGTGCATTCCGTGTACTAATACATACTTATACCTACATTGTCTCATTATTATAGGGTCTGGCGCTCCTATCTCTCACACTCGTGATTAGTTGATCATTCTATCAAATTCAAGAGTTGGTGAGTCTTGTGTTACGAGGACCAAGAAATTTTTACTTGCTTTGTGTCTTTCTAGTTTTTGGATTATGTACGTGGTGTATGTGTTACATCCCAACCACTTCTTATGATGTTTAGATGGCTTGTTGAGATTATTTTAGACTTCCAGTTTTTCAAACTCTTTTAGAATATGAAAATGCTATTTTTGAAATCTTTATTTTTATTATCTTGTATAATATATGCTAAGTGGCTTGTGTAGGGTCTTGTGGCTTGTGTAGGGTCTTTCGGGGTTCTATACACCATGTTACACCTAGGGTATACTTTGGATCGTGATATTTAAAAATGTCAATGACACCTACTACATCATACCATAGGTAAGCCAAACTCATATCCTAGAACCAGGAGTAACAGGCTATCATGGGGAAGAAAACATAAGGGGAACGGGGACTGATATCAAACAAAGAAATAGAATTAAACACAAATATATTTACAACAAAAGTCAAACTATTAAGTAACTAAGGCTCAATCCAACACAATATACACATTATAGTCAAACAATAACCTAATCAGGCCCCTATATGCCCGGAAGGTAGAAGCAACAAACATAACCCAACCAACCCCCCCCCCATAAGACCAGTGGGTCAAACAACAACCAATTAGACTTATGATAGGCAATGCATATCAATATTGGTAGTGCAATAAAAACCAACTGAGCCATCAAAACCAAGTGCCACACAACAATATATACATCTACGTTCCCCCCCTAGAATCTAGGTAGGACCTATGCGAATACCCTCATCCGTCTTAATGAGTCACACGATTAGAGGGACTCACAGTGGACTTGAGAAGTCTATATATACTTTCTGTTCTCGATCAAAAACTTTCGAACATATTTATCGTGGTACCGAATATTCTCCGTCATGGTAATAGATCGAATTAGGTGGCAAATGAAGAACTGGTACATTCTAATAGTGTGAAAAGAAGATACTCCTAGTAAATAAGAATGAGAGAAAAAATGTAATTCATGGAACTTTTTTTATACTTTATCGAGTTAATAATAGGGCAAACTACATCAATTCCACTAGTTTAGTCTAATTACTAAGATTCCCAATAGTTTCAAATATTACTTCTTCTATCATATTTCATGCTTAGGATACATGAGTTTGAATTTGCGAGATATATGTATCTGCCGAACTTTAAAATTGAGATACGTATTTTATTTGTTTAAATTAATTGGTTGTAACTGATTTCCTTAATTATAGGAGTAATTGAGGATTTTCACTATACATGTACAATTAATTTTGGAAATTTAAATTAATCAAATCTCTTAATATAAGGTAACTATGTTTAATTAATTTTATTGTATTATTCTTTGAAATAATAAATTCATTAATATTATTAATAAAAAGCAAAAACATGTATTTCTTGGTCATGTAATTTGATTAATTTTATTTTATTACTCTTAAAATAATAAATTCATTAATTTGAGGTATCTATTATCAATATATGATGTATCCAACAAACTAAACACTTAGATACATGAGTATCATACAAGTACATTCAAATGTATCATAGAAGTATCTAGTATTAATTTTTTGTACTTGTTATATGTGTTTAGTATTAATTTCATGTATCTATTTATATGATCTAATATTAATTTCATGTATCTAGTATTAATTTGATGTATCAAGTATCAATTTCATACATTATATTCAAAAACATATCTCGGATACATAGTTATCACATACATATAATTATGTGTATCTATATATGAAATATAATTGAAACGCACAAATTTAGGAACCAATCATAATGATATAGTATATGTATTATCATTAATCCAAAAAAAAAAGTAAAAAGTTTCAAAAATCTTCCTTTTTTTGAACATGTGAATTTTTTTCTCATGATTACATATAATCTTAACTCAGATACATGAACTCTTAACTAGTTACATGTACACCTAATGTGTATCCAACATTGTTGCATATCTAATGGTGCATTTATTATGTTAATTAAAGTTTGGCGTAATTCTTCCATTTTGATTTGATCGTTCATATACTTAGAACTCTTCTCAGCTTGAATGTTGGCGGATGAAGAGTCGGAGCGGTGGATGTGGGGGTGGCAAACGATAGATGTGAAAAGAAAAAAATTGACTTGTCAATCGATCATTAATTAAGGAATTTAAATATAAGACAATTATTTAATACCATATTTAAGAGATTTGTGTATCTAATTTAATTTTAAAAAAATATATGATATAAATATTTAAAGTGATAGTACATGTAAAAAAAATTTAAAGTAGACGCAAATATTGTATATACAGTAGTAATATATGTATAGTTATTTAGTTTTTCCTTAATAATAATTGTTTGAAGTTTTTATTAAAATTGCTATATATGTAATAAAATCTTTTATATTTGTAATATTTTAAATGTACAATTATTTATGTAGTTGAGGTTGATCTTATCACGTAATTTTCTAGATCTTCCCCAACACTTGATAGCTTTTTCACATTATTAGTTTTGTACGATCTTTCAAAAATTATGACTTCTCAGTTCTCACAATATATGTGGGCCCACTTTAAATATGCATTCACTTCTTCTCTTTGTTTTCTTGTTTATTAATTTTTCGGCAAAAAATTATCCATATTAAATGTATATACGTATTAAATTAATAATGAATAAATCATCAAAAAGATTGGAGTCATTTAGTAGTTGATTATAAATATATAATATTAGTAATGTAGAAATTAGTTATTGATAATATATATTAATTTATGTAATATTTATTCGCTTATTAGTTATTTCAGTTTGTATTTTGTATAAAATAAAAATATAAATTCTCTAATAATTAATACAAATATTAGTTATCTACAAAAGAGCAGTTGGGTTGCTCCTCGGACTCATACAAATACTTCCTCCATTTTAAAAAGAATGTCCTCCTTTTCTTTTTAATCTATTTAAAAAAGAATGACCTTCTTCTTTTTTTGATAATATTTTAGTTTCATCTTTCTACGTGACATGTTTAAGGCCACAAGATTAAAGTACAATTTTGTACATTGACATAAATTTTAATTTGGAACCACAAGATTCAAAAGTCATCATTATTTTCTTAAACTCCGTATCAAGTCAAACTAGGTCACTCTTTTTGAAATGGAGGGAGTATCAGGTGTTCCAAACAAAAAGAGGAAAATGGTCAAATGACCCTCTAACCTATAGTCGAATTCTCAACTACACATTTATATTTTACGAGGGTCATATTACCTCTTTGGACTATTTTAAAGCAGAATATAAATACATATAACTTATTTTCAATTCAAAATAAAAAAATTATTTTTATCAACACTATTAAAATTATATAATATTAGTAATATTTATAGGTATTTATTTTACACTTTATAAGATTATTTATATATATATATATATATATCTATAAACTTATTTTGAATTTAAATTTACTTTATTTATTATTTAATCTAATACTAATTTTATAAAAATGTAAAAGGGTGAAAGTTATCTCTCAACTATAAAAAAATCAAGAGTATTATATCAACTAACTCTTTTTACGGATTTTTTTCTAGCAGTTCTACCCTTTGTTCATTTTTATTTATTCATTAGGTTATAAATAATTATTTATTTGTTAGTTATTTAGTTTAGAAAATCAAGTTATAATTTATTTCTTAATTCCTAATTCACTCTTATTATTAATTATAGTCATTTGCAAATGCATTTTTTAAAATATAAAATTTATTATTTTAAAAGATTGATATTGTAAAATTATTTTTATTAATTATTAAGAGATATGACAAATTAATATGAACAAGTAAAGACGTAAAGATGGACGGAAGGAATAGAAACTAAATTTTTAGTTTAAAAAAATTTAAAAAATATGAAAATCCCATTAAAAGTGTGCATTTTGCATATTCTTTAAGAAAATAAAGAAGGAATGATTTGAGAAATGATTTAGAAAAATAATTAATGTTATATGTAATAATAGAAAAAAATGTCTATCTCTTAATATGTTAAAGTAAAAAACTAAAAATGATAAATAATTAAGAATTATTTATATTTTTATTGAATATAACATATGAGCTATTTTAAAAAGTTAATTTTTTAAAGAAAAATGAAAATGTGACATGACATCCCAATAAGAGAGAGAATAATATTTTTTGTGTGTCAAGTATATTTTGAGAAAAATATGTAAAGTTGGGTGAGATTATAATCCTAAAACAAACATAAGTGATATTACTAGGTAATTTCTTAAATGTGACTATCTAGAAAAATTACTCTATTGGAAATGGATCAAATATATCTTCTATTTGATTTTAAAGTCAAAAATATCTTTACCGTTAATATATTGACTCACTTTTATCCCTCAAAACTAACATATGTCATGTCACCTTAAATCTTACTCCAAATAAATTTATTTTATTTACTTGGAAATTTCAAAGGACACCACTAACACTAGCGGCGGTGCCACATTCAAGGTTGTCTCTGTTGGAATATATTATTAACCACATATTTGAATATAATATTTATTATAGGATGATTCTATATTCAGTTTTAATAAAAGTTCTAATAAATCATATATTCATCATGATTGTAACGTCTTCTAAGTCGCAAAACAATCTCTATGAGTACTCATTTCCGGCGCCAGTTTCACTCAATTAAGGATGCAATGCCTGCTATAGACTACTATTCTCTGGTCCCCCATGACTTAAACGGCGTCGTACTGAAGAATCAGGCAGTGGAGTAAAGTTGAAGAGGCAGAGACCGTTCATATTTTCCTCATAATTAAGAATTTAAAAAATGTACTAGTACTCTATTTGTTTTAATATATATGACACTTTTTGAATTTTGAGATTCAATCAAGTTTAATTTTTATCGTAAACTTTTTATATATCTTTTAATTATTTTAAATTATCAATTATTGTGATTTATAATATTTTTTTTATAGTTTATAAATTATAAATTTAATTTCAAAAATTTAAAAATTTCTATTCAATTTTAAACGTATCTCTGGAAAAATAAAAAATATCTAATCAATGAAGAAGAACACGACACCGTGTGCAATACCAAATATAGCGCAGTTGGCCTTGATTGTGGAAGCGTGCTGACATTTGTGGCAGGTGACTCAAAAAGTAAAAAGAGTTATGTTTAGAATTTTTGTTATTTGGAATTTCTAAGTCTGTAAAATAAATACTCCCTCCGTTACAAAAATAATGACCTAATTTAATTTGGAATAGAGTTTATGAAAACAAAAAGACTTTTTAATCTTGTGGTTCTAAATTAAAGATATGTCAAATGTATGAAAATGTCCTTTAATTTTATGGCTTTAAACATGTCAAGTGGAAAGTTAACGTTAAAGTCTTGCCAAAAAAGGAAATTGGTCATTCTTTTTTAAACAAACTAAAAAGGAAATTGAGTCTTTGTTTTTTAAACGGAGAGAGTATATTTTATGTAATTTTTAAGATGACATCATATTTGTTAGTTTGAGTGGTAAAAGTGAGTCAATATATTTGTTGACATTGAAATTTTATTAATAAATTCATATTAAATTTTGGATTATTCCACAAATTCATGATATATTGATCATGTCAAACTATTGATTAATGATTAATATTTAAGTCAAGATATATGACTTAAATAAAGTTCAAATTATATTTGGGTCAGTCCATTAAGTTGACAAGACGAGTCCAACTCATGTTCTTCAAGCCCAAGGACCAAAATTTCTTGGACGAAAATACCCCTAAAACCCTACCTCAAGCCTATATAAAGAGGTCTTCATAAGACCAAAAAGAGGAGAAAAAAAGAAGAAGGATACACACAAAAATACATAGAAAATATTTGCTCTTCGGTGGTGATCTGCAAGTCTTCCGCATAAAAAAAAATCTTCGCTCCAAATGTAGAGCGACAAGTATTCCATCAAATCAAAAACAGTCTTCCGCATACAAAAAGTCTTCGCTCCAAATGTTGAGCCGCAAGTATTCCATCAAATCAAGACCGTTTTTGGCATACAAAAAAGTTTTCGCTCCAAATGTTGAGCCGCAAGTATTCCATCAAATCAAGAACATCCGTTAAGAGAAGAATCAGGGGATTACATATCTTTTCTTAAAGATTTTATAAAGATTGTAACCTTCACATAAATTTGAATATAAATATTGTTGTTTGCTTGCTGTTTTTCGTTCTTGTTTATTGTATTTAAGGATTGAAACTTTAGATGCATACAACATTAATAATAAGAATACTTTTGTAACGACCTTTTTCCGCCGTTATAGAAAAGCCAAGGGGAAATTTTTTGGGCCGGAAAACTTTTTCGTAGTAACTTGGAATTTCCCAACCTAGTCCAGATTTGGATGAAATTGGAGTTAGTAAAGTCTAGGGAAATCTGGTAATAATTGGATGATCTAATTATGATTCTGATAATATGAGTAGATAGATAAGACGTTAAGGAACCCGTACACGACTTTATAGAATTGAATTCAGGAAAGTAGAACTCATGAAACTGATCTTAACGTGAACGAGTAGTTTCTGAGTGTCATGGATTGAAGGTATGTTGTGAAATGGGGTTTTGTGTCATGATTCAAGGCTACCCCCTAGATGTGACACGGCGTACAAGACTCCAAAGAGCCTCATAGCATATCATAACATAAGAATATAGGAAAATAATGCGGAACTTAAAACTTTTCTTTACAATCGAAATCTTTTATAAATACAATTGGGAGTCTACAACACTATGTCTCAAACCATCTATAACACTTGAATACTATCTTAGGGACACATCCCTTACAAAAGTCTAAAACATAAGAAAAGACAAAAAGGAACATAATGGTCAAGCCCTGGAATACTATGAGGACTCACCAAGCTTCTTCTTCTTGATCTACTATGATCCTAGCCACGAAGATGGAAGTTGATATCGCCAAACCCTACATTTTGTGACAAATGTAGAAGAAATATGGGTTATTACAAAAATACGCTAAGGATAATAACCATGCATAAAAAAACCTTTGAAAACATGTTAAAAGGGACATTTTAGTTGAATGCATGCACTTTGCTAGTTTGAACCATCATTTAGAAGTTAGTGTGAAAACACAAGTCATAAGCATAAAAGACATCATAATAAGGCATAGACTATAACATGGTAGATAACAATCACAACTAGTGAGTATAAAAAATACCATTAGGAACATATACATAGTCAATACAATCTAGTTTTAGTATGACATAAGGGAAAACACTTCATGAGTCACCTCAAGGCAAGCTTGAGCAATGCATAGGAAAGATCACATACTCCCACCTATACTAAGCAAGTTACTTTAGATCCTCATTCATGCTTACTATCTTTTAATCTCATATTTAGCTTATTTCTCTTAGACAAGGAAACATTCGCTTTTAGTCAACTATATCAAGAAAAGCAACCCATGGCAACAATGCAAGTTAGAATACAACATTACAAGTAGCCTTACTATCTAATTAAATTGCCATCTAGTTACAAGAACATTCACTACATGAATAATCATGACAAAAGAGGAATCTACCACATCTACTCTCAAAGCCTACTTGTGCAATGCATGGATGAAGTCCCATACCCTCACCCACACTAAGTAGAACTTTTTTAATAGCTATTGTTCATCCTAAACTTGACCTTGTGGGAATTATCTATAACCGAGATAGACCATGAGAGCTTATTCATGGAATTCAGTGTCTCCCCCACACCGAAAAGGGGTGTCCTACTTGCCTAAGGTAGAACCAAACTATTAGCTTGGAAATGAATCCAATGGCTAAATAACCTACGGGCGCACGTAGCTATGGGATAAGGAGATTTCTTCTAGAAACTCACCCTCTACTAACGGAGGAGCCTCCATCTCATGATACTTCTTCTAGAAACGCGCCCTCTATTAACGGAGGAGCTTCCATCCCATTGTCAATATCCACTTAGTGGTAAGCATAATTCCCAGTGAGTTTATATTAAGTCTTGACTTGAATTAATAATTATGAAAGTGTGTCTTAACACTCAATCCAACAAACTCATGCTAAAGCTCTTAGATTCAATAGGGGAGACTAGTCTTCAACCCTTAGAATCACTATATGTGACAAACCTTTCGCATTGTATGGTATTCATACCTAATGAAAATGAGGATAATCATCCACTCAACACAACAATTAGATTATAATGCATTTAATTTACTATCAAAGCAATCTAATTGTATACACACAAGTCTCATACACATAGCTAATACTCAAGTTTTGCCCTTCAAGGACTATAGATCACATTCAACCAATCAATCTATAATTACTACATTAGATATAGATGATAACATGATTCAAATAACTAAACTACTACAAGATAATCTCATGTTATTCATCTCACCACAATTCACCCACATCACATAGTTACAAATTGGGGACATGGGGGTTCATGGGTTCTTGGAGGAAATTCGACATAAAAAATACATAAATACCTCAATTAATACATAATTCAAGTAATCAATTCATTATATTCATGATTCTATAACATTCTACTAAGACCAATTAACACCCACACTTTAAGATCCACTTTGAGAAATTAGGGTAATTCATGGATTCATGGAAATTTTATCATAAAAATTATAGTAATCAATAATTCAATCATAATATAAAATAATTAAATCAATTAAAATATTTTTAGAAAGAATCCATGACTTGGAGTGAAAACCCTAGGTTTTGAAGACTATTGAGTTTGAGGACTTCATGGATGAAAAGCTAACCATGAATCAAAACTACCATACCTTAGATGAATATTCCTCACGAATTTGAGTGAAAAAGATGAGTTCTTGATCCCCTAGACCTCAACTTCTTCTTCTTCTCCAATGGAGGTTTTTGAGAGAATAATTTTGGGAGGGAGTTGATTATGTTTTGGGGTCTTGGGAATTATGAAGTAATTAGGTTAGTTAATGGCTTAAAAGTACTTATATAAGTCTATTAAAATAAATTAAAATGACCCTACACTAAAATCATTAAATTAGGAATTTCCTAAAATGTCTTACCTTTGGCCGACTTTGATGCAGCATTGCAGGTCCCATCCACGACCCCCCTCCATGGGGCATGGATGGACCCACGGACAATATTGATCACTCGTGGGTTGGGATCTGCAGCTCCTCAACTTGGCCTTGATCCATGAGGCACCACCCACAGAGTGTGGACCACCCTACGGGGAGTAGGTCCCTCCGTGGGTCACTAATTTTGGGCAGTTTTGGGGTTGCTTGGGTTTAGGCTTTAGGGTCTCCTCAAGGACCCCTTGGTTGGTCCTTGGGGTCGTACATTAACGCTTAACCCCTAAACCCCTTATTCTAAGTTCGGGAAACCATTTTACACTTCTATACCCCATATAAAACTAAAAAACTCTCACGTAATGCTCTAGTTTCACCTACTAGTTTTTCGGGTTGTTACAGTTTGGAACTCTTAATTCGATTCACTGATATTGTGCAAGCCGCTATGGTAAAATTATTCTCGCTAGGTCGAGGCCGCTGTAGCGGGATTAGGCACGCCATGGCGGGATAGTCACAAATTAAGTCAGAAATAAGCCCCAAAAATATCTTATTCTGCACTTTTCAACTTTGAGAGCTAAGGAACGACACCCCAGGTGTTTTCTTGATAGTTTTCCACCATTTTTGAGGCTAATGGTAAGGTTTTCACTCCCCGAATCTATTTACCGATCCATATAATTTAGTTTCGTGGGTAATTATTGTTGGGGAAGGGTTTTGGAACTGTTTGGATGGTGGGAAAAGTCATAATTGGGATATTGGGATCATGGATTTGATCTAGGGTTGATAGATTTGATGGTAATTCAAGTAATTAGATATTGTTTATTGATTCCCGTGTTATATTAATTGTTTATAGACCAAGAACAAGCAGAACGAATCCAGAAAGGGAAGAATCAAGTTTCTTAGGGGATGCAAGCTTGTTTCGAGGTAGGTTATGGTTGTGATATCATATTGTGTGATATATGTTTGTTCTTGCTTCATTATGATATATGTATGTATGCGAATATTGCATTATTGATCACAGTAATCATAAATGAGAATAAATGGATAATTGAATGCCATGAATCATGACTTGATTGTATGGTTAGGAGAATACACTTGTAATTGTGATTGTGGCTTGTTGAATGGATCGGGTGTTGTGTTTTGACACACTAATTGAGATCGATTGCCATGTACCGACATAAACATTGGAACGGGTGTCACGATCCGACACGCTAACTCAGAACGGATACCACGTACCGATACACTAACAATTTGAGTGTGGGTTCCATGAGAGGACCATTGATTTGACATAACTGTTTATTTTGAGAATTGTGAATTTGATCATTATTCGTAAATAATATTGATACTATATATGTTCCATGTATGCATGTTATTATTATGTTGTAATGGCTTATTTATGTTGCACTTAGTGGGATTGCCGTGTGATCCTACCAGTACACTGTGGTTGTGTACTGATACTGCACTTGCTCTTTCTTTGTTGAGTACAGGGAAACTTCAGGCGGCTATTGACAGACCTCATTTGGAAGATCAGTGATAGTCATCAAATTCAAGGGTGAGCCAGTTCTTCCGGAATGCCATGAGTTCTCTTTTCGCTTATGTCCCCATTTCAGACTTAGACTAGTACATTAGGATTATCTTATGTTTAAATTGGGTTGTACCCATTTTCTTAGACTTGTTGAACTTTAGATGTTTTGGTACATTGACTTTCAGGTTCTAGGTATTATTCTGCATTTGTTTTTATTAGACTTTTTTTAGAGTTTATGGGAACTCCCTATTTCTTTTCCTTAGCATTTAAACCTTCTTTCGTAACTTTAAATGCCTTAGTCTTGATTTTGTTGTGTAGTTCTTGGTTAGCTAATTAGTATTAATGGTTCTCCCACCAAAGGGTTAGTGTGGGTGCAAATCACGATGGTCTGGGTCGTGACAAAGTTGGTATTAGAGCCTAGGTTTGTTGATCTCGATGTATCAAAACGAGTCTAGTAGAGTCTTGCAGAATGGTATAGAGACATTTGTACTTTTCTTCGAGAGGCTACAAGACTTTAGGAAATCTCTCTATTTTCTCTTGTCTCCTTTTGTACTATAACTTGATTCCAATTGGTATATGACGATTCAAATTGGTATCTAACGTCCTTCACTCTTCTTTCCATAGATGTTTAACACTAGGTTCAACAACGTTAGGCCTGTAGCTCCCGTCAATGCTCCAACTGAGGAATCTACAACGAGAGGTTGCGGTCAAGGCAGGGGTAGAGGAAGATCTAGGGGTAGAGGCCGAGGAAGGGTGGTGCCTACTAGGGATGGAGCACCAGCCAAAAATTCTCCCAGTAATGAGGCTCCTCATGCGCATCATGAAGAGGTAGAAGAGAATATAGAGGTTGAGAATGAGGAGAATGTTGGACAAGAGGAGGAGGTGCAGGCTGAGACTACATGTATTCCTCCCTTAGACTCAGTGTTAGCTCAACAAATGATGTCGTTCTTGAAAGGATTGGTTGATCCTGGATTGCTTTCCTCTGTTCAAGAAACTCAAGCTCCCGCCAATCCCACTATTGCTATCATTGTCCCCAAGGTGGGTGGAACTGTAAGTAATGATGCTTTATTCCATCCTTTGTTGGGTCCTGTTATGACTGATAACGAGCATGAGATGTTGACTAAGTTCTTAATATTGAAACCGCCTGTGTTCCATGGTTCTGAGAGTGAGGACACCTATGAGTTCATCCTAGACTGCTACGAGAGGCTTCATAAGTTGGGAATTGTCCATCAGCATGGAGTGGAGTTTGTGACTTTTCAGCTTCAAGGTGAGGCTAAGCAGTAGTGGAGAGCGTATATGGAACGCAGATCTTCAGTTTTACTCCACTCACTTGGACCTAGTTTTATGCTCTGTTCTTGGAGAAGTATGTGCCTCAGACTTTGAGAGATCGTAAGAAGGATAAGTTCATAGCTTTGGAGCAAGGTGGTATGTCTGTGGCTGCTTATGAGGCCAAGTTCCATGTTTTATCTAGATATGCTACGCAATTGGTGACTACCGAGGAATAGAGGATTTGTCTATTTGTTAAGGGGCTAAATTCTGAGTTGTGGGTATTGTCTGTTCATATGACCTCTGCAGGAAAAAGCTTCAATGAGGTAACAAATTTTGTGAAGAAAATAGAGGGGGTGAGGCGAGACGGTCAAGCTAAGACATTGTCTAAGAAAGCCAAAAATTCAGGCAACTTTCAGGGATCTTACTCCAGGGGTTCAGGGAGGCCAACACTTGCAGCCCGGTCAATTCAGTCCGCTATGCCCATTTTTACAGGTAATTACTCTGGCACTTTACCTCAGAATTTAATTCAGGATAGCCAGGGAGCCGCACCTTCGGCAGGTATCAGGCCATCTTTTGAGCGCACTTGTTATAACTGTGGAGAACCTGAGAATATGGGGAGAGATTGTCCCCACCCACACATGATGGATTTGGTGCAACAACAGACTAGAGCAGTGGTACCCGTGGGAAATGGTAATAATGGTTGAGGGGGTCCACAAAGTGGGTGAGGAGGAAGTCAGCGAGGCCATAGAGGTAGGAGAAATGGTAACACAGGCAGAGGTACGGTGCAACTAGGCATGGAAGTCTCCCGTCATGATGACAGGGCTCAGTGTTATGCCTTTTCGGGCAAGACTGAGGCAGAGGCGTCTGACGCAGTGATCACATGTGCTATTTTTTCTGTGACCGGATGGATAATGAGTTATTTGATCCGGGTTCTTCTTATTCTTATGTGTTCTTGCGATTTGCCTCAGAATATTTTATGATTTGTGATATACTTGATGCCCCCATCCATGTTTCTACCCTAGTTGGAGAGTCTATCATAGTCGCCTATGTCTATCGTGCTTGTCCTATTTTATTTATGGGTTTTCAGACTTAGGATGATTTGGTGATTTTGGATATGACTGGCTTTGATATAATCTTAGGCATGACTTGGTTGTCCCCCTATTATGTTGTGCTTAATTGTAATACTGAGTACGTGACTCTAGAAATTCTGGAAACGGAAAAGTTAGAGTGGGAAGGGGTGTACAAGCCTAAGCAAGCTAAGATCATATCCTCCATTCAGGCAAGAAAACTGGTAGTGCGGGGTTATTTGGCTTATTTGGCTCATATTCGGGATGTTGAGGTCGAATCTCCTTCTATTGAGTTTATTCCTGTGGTGTCAAAATTTAGAGAAGTATTTCCTACTAATTTGCCTGGTATGCCTCCGGATAGAGATATAAATTTCTACATTGATTTAGAACCTGGTACCCGCCCCATTTCCATCCCTCCGTATCGTATGGCTCCGGCAGAATTAAGATAGCTTAAGGCTCAAATCCAAGAACTTCTTGATAAGGGTTTCATTCGTCCTAGTGCTTCCCCGTGGGGTGCTCCTATTTTGTTTGTTAAGAAAAAGGATGGTAGTATGAGGATGTGTATAGATTACCGGTAATTGAATAGGGTCACCATTCAAAACAAGTACCCATTGCCTTGAATAGATGATCTTTTTAACCAATTGCAAGGTGCGTCAGTTTTTTCTAAGATTGATCTAAGGTCTGGTTACCATCAGTTAAAGATTAAGCCTGAGGATGTGACCAAGACGACGTTTAGAACATGTTATGGGCACTACGAGTTTGTAGTGATGTCATTTGGGTTGACTAATGCGCCTGCAACTTTTATGAGTTTGATGAATGGTGTGTTCAAATAATTTCTTAATTCGTTTGTTATAGTCTTTATTGATGACATTTTGGTTTATTTGAAAAGTTAGGAAGAGCATGCCGACCATCTTCGTATCGTTCTGGGTGTTCTTGAGAAACAAAGGTCGTATGCAAAAAATTTTAAGTGTGAATTTTGGTTGACTTCGGTTGCATTTTTGGGGCATGTAGTTTCAAAAGAAGGGTTAATGGTAGATCCCCAAAAGATTGAGGCGGTTAAGGATTGGGTTCGACCTAGCTTTGTGATGGAAGTTAGGAGTTTTGTGGGGCTCGCTAGGTACTATCGTCAATTTGTGAAGAACTTTGCTTCTATTACCACTCACTTGACAAATTTGACCAATAAAGAGATACCATTTGAATGGACTGAAAAATGTGAGGAGAGCTTTCAAAAGCTCAAGACTCTCTTGACCACATCACCTATCCTAGCACTACTGGTGGAACGTAAAGATTTTATTGTTTATTGTGATGCTTCACATTCGGGTTTGGGTGATATGTTAATGCAGGATAAGAATGTTATAGCTTATGCATCGCGACAGTTGAAGGTGCATGAGAGGAATTATCCAACACATGATTTGGAGTTGGTGGCGGTAGTGTTTGCTCTTAAGATCTGGTGGCATTACCTATATGGTGTCAAGTGTGAAGTGTTAACTGATCACCGTAGCTTGCATCATGTTTTCACCCAAAAAGATCTGAATTTGAGACAACGAAGGTGGATGGGGTTACTCAAGGATTTTGATGTGACCATCCAATATCATCCGAGTAAGGTTAATGTAGTGGCAGATGCACTAAGTCGAAAAGTGGTGAGTATGGGTAGTTTGGCTTACTTGAGTGCAACTAAGCGACTTTTGGCT
Organism: Solanum chiquidenum; assembly: GCA_029582725.1. Taxonomy (NCBI): domain Eukaryota; kingdom Viridiplantae; phylum Streptophyta; class Magnoliopsida; order Solanales; family Solanaceae; genus Solanum; species Solanum chiquidenum. Next base: position 28,312 of record JAJOOS010005920.1, on the reverse strand, counting down.
AAGAAAATCCAGACCTTGGAGTCTAAATTCATGTAGTTGAGCATCTCAGAAAAAGGCGGGGTGTTAGCTAACATTAAGGTTAGAGCCACATTCATTGAGGAGATCAAAGCCAAACAGATTGAGGATGAAAATTTGAACGAGCTTAAGAAGAAGACTACGATTCGTAAGACACAAGAGACCACTCTTGATGCGGAAGGTGTGCTCAACTTTAAAGGAAGGATTTGTGTTCCTCGAATTGATGACTTGATCCAAAATTTGTTGACAGAATATCATGGTTCGTGATATTCCATTCATCCGAGTGTGACCAAGATATACCAAGATTTGAAATGAATTTATTGGTGGTCGGGCATGAAGAAGGACATAGCGGAGTTTGTTACTAAGTGTCAAAATTGTCAACAAGTAAAGTATGAACATCAAAGGCCTGTCGGTTTGCTTCAGATAATGCCAATTCCGGAATGGAAGTGGGAAAGGATTGCCATGGATTTCGTGGTTGGTCTTCCCAAGACTTTGGGGGAGTTTGATTCTATTTGGGCAGTGGTTGATAATTGACTAAGTCAGCCCATTTTATTCTGGTAAGAATAGATTATAATGTTGAACAGTTGGCTAAGGTGTATGTGAAAGGGATAGTGAGGTTGCATGGGGTTCTCCTCTATATCATCTCAGACCGTGGTACGTAGTTTACCTCCAAGTTTTGGAGGAAGTTACATGATGAATTGGGCACACAACTCACTTTTAGTACAACTTTCCATCCACAGAAAGACGGGCAATCAGAGAGGACTATTCAAGTGTTAGAAGACATGTTGAGGGCACGTGTGATTGATTTTGGAGGGCATTGGGATAAGTTCTTACCTTTGTGTGAGTTCTCCTATAATAATAGTTATCACTCCAACATAGATATGTCACCGTTTGAGGCACTTTATGGGAGGGAATGTAGATCACCCATAGGATGGCTCGAGGTTAGAGATGTGAAACCTTTGGGGGTTGATTTAGTGAAGGATGCCTAAGATAAGGTGAGGAGTATTCAAGCTAAACTTTTAGAAGCCCAGAGTAGACAAAAGAAGTATGCAGACCATAAGGTAAGAGACATGGCATTTCATACTGGTGAGAATGTTCTTTTTAAGGTATCACCCATTAAAGGGTGATGAGCTTTGGCAAGAAACGCAGGCTAAGTCCGCGATACATTGATCCATTTGAGGTTCTTGAGTGTGTAGGGAAATGGCTTATAGATTGGCTTCACCTTCTAATCTATCTGGAGTTCATCCAGTATTCCATGTATCCATGTTGAAGAGATATCATGGTGATAGGGATTACATCATTAAATGGAACTCAATTGTGTTAGACAAACACCTCCAATATGAGGAGGAACATGTTGCAATTCTTGATCATGATGTGCGTAAGCTGAGGACCAAGAAGATTAAGTTTGTGAAAGTTCAATGGAAGCATCGTTTAGTTGAGGAAGCTACTTGGAAACTGAGAAGGACATGCGAGACAAGTATCTCCAGTTGTTCATCGATTCAGGTACTACTCCATTCTTTCTCTGGCCTATTTTTTCTAAGTTTGTCACTCGGGGATGAGTGATGGGTAAATTTGTATCTATTGTAACGACCTGTTCCCGTCGTTATAGAAAAGCCAAGGGAAAAAAATTGGGCAGGAAAACTTTTTCGTAGTAACTTGGAATTTCCCAACCTAGTCCAGAATTGGATGAAATCAGAGTCAGTAAAATCTTGGGAAATATGATAACAATTGGGTGATCAAATTATAATTTTGATCACATGATTAGATAGCTAAGACGTTAAAGAACCCGTACGACTTTACAAAATAGAATTCGGGTGAGTAGAACTCCCGAAACTGATCTTAGCGTGAACGGGTAGTTTCTTAGTGTCATGGGTTGAAGGTATGTTGTGAAATGGGGGTTTAAAACTCTTAATTCGACTCACTGGTTCCGTGCAAGCCGTTGTGGCGGAATTATTCCAGCCAGGGCGGGGCCACTATAGCGGGATTAGGTCCTCCATGGTAGGACAGTCGCGAATTAAGTCAGAAATAAACCCCAAAAATGTCTTATTATGCACTTTGAGAGCTAAGGAACGACCCATGTGTTTTCTTGACAGTTTTCCACCATTCTTGGGGCTAAATGTAAGGTTTTTACTCCCTGAATCCATTTTTTGATCCGTAGAACATAGTTTCATGGGTAATTATTGTTGGGGAAAAGCCCTAATTGGGATATTGGGATAATGGGTTTGATTTAGGATTGATAGAGTTGTTGGTAATTCGGATAATTAGATATTTTTTATTGATTCCCATGTTATATTAATTGTTTGTAGACCAAGAACAAGCGGAACGAATCCGAAAAGGGAAGAATAAAATGTCTTCGGGGATTCAAACTTGTTTCGAGGTAGGTAATGGTTGTGATTTCATGTTGTGTGATATATGTTTGTTCTTGCTTCATTATGGTACATGTATATGTGTGAATGTTCCATTATTGATTACACTAATCGTAAATGAGGATAGACAGATAATTGAATGTCATGAATCATGACTTGATTGTATGATTATGAGAATATACTTGTGATTATGATTGTGGCTTGTTGAATGGATCGGGTGTTGCGTTTCGACACACTATCTGGGATCGGTTGCCACATACCAACATAAATATTGGAACGGGTGTCACGATCCGACAAGCTAACTTGAAACGGGTACCACGTACCGGTACACTAACAGTTTGGGTGTGAGTTCCATGAGAGGACCATTGACTTGACATAACTGTGTATTTTGAGAATTGTGAAATTGATCGTTATTCATAAATGATATTGATATTGTATATGTTCGTTGTATTCATGTTATTATAATGTTGTAATGACTTATGTATGTTGCACTTATCGGGATAGCCATGTGATCCTACCAGTACACTGTGGTTGTGTATCGATACTTCACTTGCTCTTTCTTTGTTGACTACAGGGCATCTTCAGGCGGCTATTGACAGACTTCGTTTAGAAGACCAGTGATCGTCTTCGAATTCAATGGTAAGCCAGTTCTTTCGGGCGGCCATGAGTTCTCTTCTCGTTTATGTCCCAATTTTGGACTTAGGCTAGTACATTAGGATTATATTATGTTTAAATTGGGTTGCACCTATTTTCTTAGACTTGTTGAACTTTAGATGTTTTGGTACATTGACTTTCAGGTTCTAGGTATTATTCCGTATTTGTTTTTATTAGACTTTTGTTGGAGTTTATGGGAACTCCCTATTTATTTTCCTTAGCATATAAACCTGCTTCTGTAACTTTAAATGTCTTAGTCTTGATTTAGTTGTGTAGTTCTTGGTTAGCTAATTTGTATTAATGGTTCTCCCATTGGAGGGTTAATGTGGGTGCCAATCACGATGGTCTGGGTCGTGACAACTTTTTACCCCACAATTAAACGAAATGTATATTTAATTTATTTTCAATAATTGAGAGTTATTTTTGACCATTTTCCTTAAAAAAAAATAACACCACTTGTTACTTTTATTTATCTCATTTTCCTTTTTCTCCCTACTTCATCTTCTCCCATATCCTCTCCTCCCCCCACCCCCACAATATGTCAAATGTGAATTTTTTTTCTCTTTTATTATTTATAATTTTGTTTATTTTAATATCTAATGAACTAATTAGCAAACATATTAAACTCAAAAGTTATGGCAAAAATGAAGTAAACTATTTAATTTTGAACTTAAAATGGTAACTTAAGTGAAGGTTGAAAATATATAATTTTGTCTATAGGTCTGATCAAGGGTATTGGAAAGGTCAATCAAGGGTAATTGAATAATATTAATTAATATTAACTTTATATTTATACAATAAAATAATGTTGGTGATTTAATTACGGAAAACGCTTAGCTATATTAATGTATATGCTACTTAAATGATGGTTGAATAATTATATATATATAGTAATATGATATTAAATGAGTCAAAGAATAATAGAAAAATATACTTAATATTAACCTCTAGAGTATGCACTAGAATAAAATGGTGGTTTTATTATGAATAATACCTAAGTATATATAAGTTACTTAACTAGTAAAATCAATCATGTGTTGGTGCAAAAAAATTAGAGTAAATTACACAAGTTTATCTAGTTTAGGTCATGATTATTATGATTTACGGTAGTTTCAAATATTACTTCATGTACCATATTTCGTTCTTTGGATACATGTATCTTAACTCGACATATACATGTATTCAATAAATTTTAAAAAATGAGATACATATTTTATTCGTTTGAATTAAATGATTGTAAGCAATTTTTTTAATTAAAGGAGTAATTGGGGGGTAGTTGACTACTTTAACAGACATCGACTATATCAAATTTATAAAACCAAAAAAAATTGTAAACTTTATCTTCTTGGCAGTAAATGGTCTTTATTTCTTTCCTTAATTACATGTACCTATATGTCTATAATAGTGATGTGTGTATCTTAGGTTTTTTTTAAGAATGATGCGTGTACCACTCATTCTCACTTCTTGAATAGATCAAAATATCATCTATGAACACAATTACAAACATATTAAGGTATTGTCTTAACACCCTATTCATCAAGTCCATAAACCCCGTCGGGGCATTAGTCAAACCAAAGGACATAACCAAAAACTAATAATGACCTTATCGGATTCTAAAAGTTGTTTTCGGAATGTCTTCCTCTTTTACCCTCAAGTGGTGATAACCCGATCGGAGATCAATTATGGAGACTTACCCCTTGAAGTTGGTCAAATAAGTCATCTATTCTTGGAACAAGATACTTGTTCTTGATGGTTATCTTGTTCAACTGTTGGTAATCAATACACATACGGAGTGAACCATTTTTCTTCCTAACAAACAACACCAAAGCACCCCATGGAGAGATACCCGGTCGGATAAAATCCTTATCCAATAAGTCCTTTAACTCATCCTTTAACTCATATAAGGAGGAATAAAGATAGGTTGGGTATCGGGGAGGAGGTCAATCCCAAAGTCGACTTCCCTTTCGGGAGGAACACCGGGTAGATCATCAGGAAAACTTCTAGAAACTGTTGTAGAAACTCTTTTACAACAGGGACAACTCAAGAATAAGAGTTTCGGACTTCACATCCCTCACCCTCACTATATGGTAGACACAACCTTTTGAAATCATTTTCCTAGCTTTTAGGTAAGAAACAAATTGTCCTCTAGGCATATAATTCTCTCCCTTCCACTCAAGGATAGGCTCATTTGGAAATTGAAATTTGACTACTCTAGTCCTACAATCAATAGAGGCGTAACAGGAATGCAACCAATCCATACCCAAGTTAATATTGAAATCTATCATGTCAAGCTCTATCAAATCAACCAAGGTAACTTTATGGGACAAGGGAACATGACATCTTCTATAAACCCTCTTAGCCACCACAGAATCACCAACAGGAGTAGAGATAAAAAAAGGTTCTAACAACACATCGGGAAGCAGATAAAATCTTATAGCTACATAAGGGGTCACAAAGGACAAAGTAGCCCCTGGATTAAGTAAAGCATACACATCTATATGGAAAACTGTTAAAATACATGTCACCACATCTGGGGAGCTTTCTTGATCACCTCTAGTTTGGAGAGCATAGAAACAGTTTTGCTTAGGAGTATTCCCACCCAAATAACTTGGACCGGATGAAGGGTAGGGTTGAGCCCTATGACGGCCATCTCCATCATTCTTAGGAACCAAAGGATAATTCTTTATTTTGTGATCCATCTTTCCACAACCAAAGCAAGCATTAGAACCCGCTAGGCACTTCCCTTCATGATTTCTCCCACATTTAGCACAAATAAGCATTAAAGGCATATTACCATCTCCTTGAGGTTTTGGGTTAGACACCCTTTCATTATTATGCCTTGGAGGAGCACTAAAAGAACCTTGCCAGGAGAAATTTTTCCGAAAGCTTGAACGACCCCGTCCACCAGTCCTAGAATGTGAATAGTTACCATCATCCACTCTTGCTCGCTTTGCCTCTCTAATCTCTCCTTGAGCTTTTCTTCCTCAATTTGTTGGGCATGCACCATAAGTCTAGAAATATCCATGTCTTAGACAAGCATAGCGGTGCGACACTTTTTGACTACCATGTCGGACACTCCCAACACAAACTTACTCATCTTGGTCCTACGATCCACCACAATGGAAAGAGCATACTTGGATAGTTGAGTGAACCTCAAAGCGTATTCCCTTACACTCATATTTCCTTGCCTAAGGTTGATGAACTCAAGTACCTTGGCCTCTCTTATCTCTAGAGGGAAGAATCTGTCAAAGAAAAGTATTTTTGAATCTTTCCCATTCTATGGGATCCGCTTCCACCGGTCTTGCCTCTTTCCACTGATGAACCAAATCTGAGCAACCCCTTTGATTTGGTATGCGGCTAGTTCCGCCTTCTCTACTGGAGTCACACCCATAATAGCAAGTACCATGTAGACTTTGTCGATAAACTCTTGAGGGACTTCCTTAACTTTGGAGCCATAAAATTTGGGAGGGTTCATTCTTGTAAAATCTCTCACTCTTGCCGCCGCCTTACCCATATTTGGGTTCACGGGGACTACCACCTCTCTATTGGCTTGTGTCATCACAACTTGAGCCAAAACTTGGAATTTTGACCTAAACTCTGCATTTGTTACATTCTCATTCAATGGTTCAATCGGAGCTTGAGGAGGAGCTTGGGGAGGACCTGAGGACGAACCTATTGATCAACATTGCCTCCCTCCATCTTTCTAGCATTAGCCCTTCTAGTAGTCATATCCTGAAAACCATCGGGCACAGATTGGGAGAAATACCTATAGAGTTTAACTCCATGACACGACTTAGGTGAAGAAGTGAAGTTTCCTAACATCTAATAGCCTCTCATTCATAAATGTGACGCACTTCACACTTATGAACAAGACTCTACTATACGTCCTAGAACCATTCTAGACCTTGTGCTCTGATTACAAAGTTTGTCACGACCCAGGGGTACCCCCTAGATGTAATAAGGTGTATATATAAGACCCCGAGAGGCCTCATACAATCCACTTAGCATATCATAACATAAAGTGATAGAAATGAGCGGGAATTTAAAACTTTTCAATACAATCAAAGTTTTTTATAAAACGAGCGGAAGTCTAACAACATTGTCTCAACCATCTAAATAACATGAATAAAGTCTTGGGTCACAGCCCATAAAATAGTTTAAGACATAAAATAAAAGCATAAAACAAAGTGGTGGTCACACCCTCAAACAAAATGAGGCATCACTAAAACTTCATATCCTTGATCAACAACGAAGCTAGCCACGAGTGTGAGAATCAATGTCGTCGGACCCTAAATTTGATAAGAATGTAGGCAAGAGTATGTATTAGTACAAAGATGTACTAAATATGATGGCTAGCATAAACAACATAACATAAGCATTAGTCAACATAAGACATAAGACATAAGCATAATCAAGACATAATAAGCATCATAATGATAGAGGAATACTCCCTTAAGTAACCTCACTTAACCTTATCCAAGACTTAGGTCATTCGCCTCTAGTCAAACTTGCATCATGGAAGGCATATCTAGCAACACTCCAATCAAATCATCTTCATAACGTAATTACATTATTCATACTTACTTTTAAAGACATGGGGATTCGCCTCAATTCCTAGCTTATAATGGCTAATGGGTATTCGCCTCTTGCCTTACTTACTTTTAGATCACGAGTACTCGCCTCCATAATTCCATCATATGACACGGGTACTCGCCTCCACATCATTTCATAAGGAGCATGGGTACTCGCCTCCATAATTCCATCATAGAAATAACGAGGGGGGACTCACCTCTTGTTCAATTCTAAGGAGTATGGGAAGCACCACATATCCTTACATATGGAGGTCAAGGGTAATCGCCTTTAGCCTCATCAATTACATAAGCTTTTAGTCTAGATTCATTTTAGGTGAGCAATCCTTTCAACATAGAATCATTCATGTGAGTAAGCCTTTCACATTCATTCAATCATGTTTATCAATTCATTATGGAAAGTATCTCTTCCACACCATAGCATTAACAATCAACAATTCATAGTTTAGGCTTTAATCTCAAAGCACTACCTATCATGATCATCAACTCTTCTTTACTCTCAAGTAATTAAAATCATATTCATCATATGTGCTTCAATATCAAGCAATTCTAATCATGATTTATCAATCCTATAAGGATATATCTAACCCACAAAGTTTCAATTCATGGCATCAACCCAAATCATATCAATTCTACCCTAGAATCATAGGTTAGGCATGGGTATATGTAATTTCAACCTAAATACATGAAATTATATCAATTCAGTCATAAACAATCATATTCCAACTATTTGGATCCACATTCATCATAACCCACAACATTGGAAGAAACCCTAACTAGAATTGGGGAAATTCTCTTCAAATTATGGAATTCTAGGGGACTTCATGGGAGGAAGGATCACATGGATGAAAAGCCATCATACCTTAGTCACAATGCCCACAAAATATTGAAGATTGGGAGACTTGATCTTGACCTAGCTCCAATTTCTTCCTTATTCTTCCAACTTCTAGAGAGAGAATTATTTAGAGGACTTTCGGTTTTTTTTTTTGGGATTTGAGAGAATGGCTTGAATGAGAGGTTTGGGGGTTAAAAATATTATATAAGTGGTCTAGACTTAGGCAAAACGACACCACATTGATTTAATTAAAACTGAAAAAGACCCTTAAGTCCCTAAAATAACTGCCAGGTCCCCACCGACGAGACCACGACCGACGGGATAGACCTACGGTCCGTCCTGGTCAGTCGTTGTTTGGTCTGAGACTTTTGAGCCATCCACGACTTCCCCAACCACGGGTCGTGGACCCATCCATGGGGCGTGGGTCCTGGCATGGTTCACTATCCTAGATTGTTTCCTTGGATCTCATCCACGAGGCTCACCTATGGGGAATGGTTGGCCCTCGTGGGTGACACCTGAATCTAACATTTGCTAAGCTTTCCTCTTTAGGCTACGGGGTGTTACACCAAACTTTCTCCATAGCCTCATGTACCAATTTGGGACCTATCAAAGCAACTTCACATACTTCAAACCAACTTATAGAATATCTAAAGCTCCTATCATATAGAGCCTCAAATTGAGTCATACCAATGCTTGAATGATAGTTATTATTGTACGCAAACTCAATCAAAGGCAAGTGATCATCCCAATTACCCTTGAAATCAATTACGCATGCTCTCAACATATCTTCCAAAGTCTGAATTGTATGGTCCGCTTGCCCATCGGTTTGTGGATGAAAGGTCGTACTAAGCTTAACACGAGTATGAAGACCTTTTTGAAAAGATTTTCAAAACTTAGAAGTGAATTGGGTTCCACGATAGGAGATAATGGACAAGGGCACTCCATGCAACCTCACCATTTCTCTCAAAAACAACTTAGCATAGTCTTCCACTGAATAAGAAACTTTGACGGGAATTAAATGAGCCAATTTCTTCATTTGATCTACAATAACCCAAATTGAATCATGTTGTAGTTGGGTGCGAGGCAAACCAACAATGAAGTCCATATTCAAATCTTCTCATTTCCAAGTAGGAATGCTAATTTCTTGAGATAAACCTCTCGACTTTTGATGCCCAACTTTCACTTGTTGAAATTAAGACACTTAGCTACAAATTTCGCAATATCTTTCCTCATCCCATTCCACCAATAGATCTCCCACAAGTTACGGTACATCTTGGTGGCTCCCGGGTGAATGGAATATTGAGAACTATGGGCTTCTGATACGATATGCAGTCTCAAGTTATCAACATTTGGAACACACATACAACCTTGATATAAAATCAGATCATCTCCCCTTGGGAGAAAGCCTGAACAGACTTTTCAAGCACCGTTTCCTTCAATTCTACCAAAGTCAGATCAAGCCATTGCTTGGCTTTCATATCAGTCTCAAAGATGATTCTGAACTTTTGTGAACCATAACACCATCCTTGGTAGAGTCAACTAGTTGAACACCCAACTGGGAAAATCTATGAATATCCTGAGTTTAACTCCTTCTTATTATCTTGTACATGAGCAACACTTCCCATCGATAATTGACTAAGAGCATCTGCCACCACATTTGCCTTACCAGGGTGATAGAGAACACTCATATAATAATCTTTGAATAATTTAAGCCACCTCCTTTGGTGAAGATTCAAATCCTTCTGATAAACACATATTGTAAACTTTTGTGGTCGGTAAAGATATCTACATGAACACCATACAAATAATGCCTCTAAATCTTAAGAGCAAACACAACCGCCGCTAATTTAAGGTCATTGGTAGGATAATTCTTCTCATGAATCTTAAGTTGCCTTGAAGCATAGGAAATGACTTTCCCATTTTGCATAACTACACATCCTAACCCAATCCTTAAGGCATCACAATAAATAACAAAACCATCAGTCCCACGGGTAAAGTCAACACCGGAGCGAAAGTAAGTCTATCCTTCAATTATTGAAAAATATTTTCACACGCTTCGGAGCATATGAACTTAACCTTCTTTTGAGTCAATGCCGTCAATGGAGAAGCAATCAATGAGAATCCTTCGACAAACCTTCTACAGTAACCGGCTAAACCCAAGAAACTTCTAATGTCTGAAGGGGATAGAGGTCTAGGTCAACTCTTCACCGCATCTGTCTTCTTAGGATCTACCTCAATACCCTTGCTAGAAACAATACGACCAAGAAAAGCCATGCACCTTAGCCAAAATTCACATTTACTAAACTTTCCAAAAAGTTTTTGGTCCTTGAGAACTTGCAACACAATACTCATATGATCGGTTTGCTCTCCCTCACTTCTTGAATAGATCAATATATCATCAATGAACACAATCACAAACATATCAAGGTATTGTCTAAAAACCTTATTCATCAAATCCATAAATGTGACCCGAGCATTAGTCAAACTGAACGACATTAATAAAAACTCATAATGACCATACCGAGTTTGAAAATCCGTCTTCGGAATATCATCTTCCTTCAGCCTCAATTGGTGATAACCTGACCGAAGGTCAATCTTAGAAAATTAGCTTTCCCCTTGAAGTTGGTCAAACAAATCATCTATCCTTGGGAGAGGATATTTGTTCTTAATGCTCTACATGTTCAACTGACGATAATCAATACACATACGAAGCGGACCATCTTTCTTTCTCACAAACAAAACTAGAGCACCCCATGGAGAGATACTCGATCGGATGAAACCCTTATCCAGCAAGTCTTTCAATTACTTCTTTTGTTCCTTAAGTTCTGCTGGAGACAGTCGGTAAGGAGGAATAGAGATAGGTTGCGTATCTAGAGAAGGTCAATACGAAGTCGATTTTCCTTTCGGGAGGAACACTGGGTAGATCATCAAGAAATACTTTCGGGAACTCATTTACAACGGGGACCGACTCAAGAGTAGGGGTCTCGGAATTTATATCCCTCACCCTAACTAGATGGCACATGCAACCCTTAGAAATCATATATCTGCCTTTAAGAAAAAAACAAACTGACCCTTAGGCATAAAATTTCCCCTTTTCCACTCTAGGATGGGTTCATTCGAAAACTAAAACTTGACTGCACGGGTTCTACAATCAATAGAAGCATAACATGAATGCAACCAATCCATACCAAGGATAACATCAAAATCTAACATATCAATCTCCACATGGTCAACATGAGTGACTCTATGAGACAAGGAGACAAGACACTTTCTATAGACCCTGTTAGACACAATAGAATCACCGACGGGAGTAGAGACTGAAAAAAGATCTAACAACACATCCAAAAAAATATCAAACCTCATAGCCACATATGGTGTTATGAAAGACAAGGTAGAACCGGGGTCATGTAAAGCATAAACAACAAGTTGGAAGACTTTCAACATAACGAAAACCACATCAGGAGAACCGTCTTCCTTATAACGAATCTGAAGTGCATAAAATATGTTTTGCTTCTGACTCCCACTAAGACCGGATGAAGGATTAGGTTGAGCCCATCGGAGATTATTTCCCTCATTCTTAGCAAATGAGGGACAATACCGTATCTTGTGGTCCATCTTACCACAACCAAAGCAAGCATTGGAACCCGTGATACATCTACTATCATGCTTCTTTCCACACTTAGCACAACTAGGCAATGAAGATCCACTATCATCCACTCATTGAGGCTTAGGGTTAGACACCCTATCTTTGTTGAACTTAGGAGGAGCATTGGATGAACCTTGACCGGAGAACCTTTGTCGAAACTTAGAATGACCATGTCCATCGGACCTTGAGTGTGAGAAGTTACCATTACCGGTTTTTGCCTTTTTGCCTCCCTAGACCTTTCCTTAAGTTTCTCCTCTTCAATTTATTGAGAATGAAACATGAGATGAGAAATTTCCATGTCATTGATAAGCATGGTGGTACGACATTCCTTGACCACCATTTCGGACACACACGAAACAAACTTACTCATCTTCGCCCTAGGATCGTCAACCATAGTGGGAGCATATCGAGACAATTTTGTGAACTTCAAGGCATATTCTATCACACACATATTTCCGTGACAGAGGTTGATGAACTCAAGAACCTTTGCCTCCTGCATCTCAAGGGGAAAGAACTTATCAAGGAAAGCAACTTTGAAGTTTTCCCAATCAAGAAGGCCCGCATATTTCATTCTCCCATTTTTCATTGGTTGAACCATATTAGAGCAACACCCTTAAGTTGATAAGCAGTCAATTTCGCCTTTTCCACTGGTGTCACTCCCATGATCATCAACACCTTGTAAACCTCATTAATGAACTCTTGAGGGTATTCCTCAACCTTAGAACCATGAAACTCTGGAGGATTCATTCTAGTAAAGTCCCTCACTCTAGATGTCGTCGTACCAACATTTGGGTTCACGGGGACCATAACCTCCCTATTGACTTGGGCCATCATGGCTTGATCAAACACTTGAAACACAACCCTAAACTCTACATTAGTCACTTGTTCAGCCAAAGGGCTGACCGGAACTAGAGGAGCTTCTCGTTTGATATTCTCTCATGCATTCCTTCTTGCATATGCTCTTTGAGTATCCATATCATGTAGAACATTAGATAAGGATTAGGAGAGAGACATTATAGAGTTAAACTCTATCGCATGACTTTTAGAATGATGAAAGAAGTGGATATTCCTAAACATCTTAAGCCTCTCATTCATAAGTGTGGCTCGCTTCACACTCATGAACAAGACTCTACTCGACATGGCTTATGAGACTTCTTAGGACCTTTCTAAGCCTTGTGCTCTGATTACTAAGTTTGTCAAGACCCAAGGTAGCCCCTAGGTGTAACATGGTGTACAAGACCCCGAGAGGCCCCATACAAGCCACTTAGCATTCATCATGTAAGATAATAGAAGTATAAGGTATTTAAAAGACAATTCCAACAAAAGAGTTTATAAAAAGAAGGGGAAGTCTAAAACATCGCCTCAAAGCCATCTAGTACATAAGAGGTGATCGGGACGTTGCCCGTATATCAAGTCCAAAAATTGATATGAAATAACATAATGAAATAAAGGCTCGGTACTCGAAACACGAGGACTCACCAATCTTCAAGTCTGTACTAAATGATCCTACCCATAGAAGTTCAAACCTGGAGCATCGGACCCTACTATTTGATAAGAAATGTAGGCAAGAATATGTGTTAGTACAAAAATGCACTAAGTATGAAAGTCATGCATAAAACATTTGAAAGCATGCTAAAAAGGACATTTTTATAAGATGGAATGACCAAGCTAAAATATGAGGTAAAAAAGTTAAACATCATAAGTCGTAAAAATATGGTCAATGCAAGCTAACATCTTTAAAATATTCGTGAGATACTTCTTGAAGTAACCTTAGTTCTTTATTGCGGGAGATTTAAATTTTAACTGACATGTAAGACCACGTGAGCTATTAACAGGAATCTGGTGTCTCCCACACCGAAAAGGGGTGTCCTACTTGTCAAACTAAGATCGTGAACTTTCTAGCTTACGTGGATCCACTAGCTAATGTCTATCTAGATAATTCTATGTTGGCGCATAGTTTATGGGACATGGGTAATCGCCACTTGCTCACTCTGTGCTAAGCATAACTCCCACATAATATCTATTATTCTTATTCGTCTTTTCTTTAAGGGACTTGGGTAATCGCCTCTTGTCTTTACATCATGTTACATGGGTCATTGCCTCTTGTCTTTCATTAGAGGTCATGTGTAATCACTGCTTGCCTCATCCTTAGAATAACTCCTTAACTTTAATTCATTGAGAAGACTTTTCAATCTTAGAATTCTTTTATGTGAGAAAATATTTCACATTCATGCATGAGGTAGTTATGTGATCAATCATTTCACATCAATACGATTTAAGTGACTGGATCCTCCAACCGAGCAAACCACACTTTTAGGTACATTGTGGAAATTTCCAATACTTAACAACTCGATTGTTTGGTACCGACATTTCTTCCATGTGTACCAACCTTGTGGTTGTTCCTGTAGATTCTTTGACAAGATAGACAACATAGTCCATCGTAGACCAAGTTCACCCAAACTTAGCAATGCTATTCCATGGATATATTGACCTAGATCACTACCGGAACTAGAAGCAAGCTTGCCCAAAGTGTTTATGCTCTCATAGTTATATTGAAAAATGAGATTGTGCATAGCAAGTAATAGTGTGGCATATTCATATTCTTGGCTACAATTATGTTTCATGGTGGATGCTCTTAGTATACCTTCATTTAGTTAATTTTGTGTAGAAGCTTGTTGTGGTTAGCTAGGCTGTCAGGATAGTCTATCTAGGTATATTCCTTCACTTTTTTTACGTGTATCTTATACAATATATCCTCTTATCCTTGGATACCCTTATCGCACTTTACCTCTTCTATAGTTGTTTTTAGTGTATATTCTTTTTCTATCTGCCTTTTATGCCTGCTTTATCTTTGAAGCTCAATATCTCTATGCATGTTGAATACCACGTGTTTGGTACTCATACTACACTTCTGCTTCATAAATATCATAGCACGAGCTCTCGTTGTTAATGTACACCTCATGCGAAGCATCTTTGGATCAGAGACTTTCAGTGAGCTCCTGGCTTTCATAAGTGTCCTTCTACTTTTGTTTTGGCTGCACTAGTCTTTATTTTGTGTTCAAAAATGGTTCTGTATATTTTCACGTATTTAGTATTTTTGTTATGATTAGTAGCTCAAGTAACGACCGATATCATGTCTTGGAGGTGTTTTATGTATATCTTGTTTCTCATTCCCTCTTTACTTCTTATATTTGTTATTTGTATTCACATTCGTCTCTCTTGCGTGATAGATCATTACTCCTTGTTCTGGGATATAGTTTTGGCTTACCCACTAGTAGGATGTTGTAGGTGTCATCATGACTTGAGATTTCAGATCGTGATAGTGAAGACATGCTTTTTCTGGAAAGGAGAAGATGAATAGAGAGAAAAATTAGGGTGTGGGCTAGGTTTGGAGGAAATATGAGTCAAAGAATTTGGTTTCATTATGATTTAATCAGAAAAAATGGATCAAAAATGGTTTGACGGAACTGGCCCCTTTTAACATATTTTATCAAACTGAACATGGCTCGAAACTAATTCAAATTTGATAAGACGAGAATGAGATAAATCAAGTACTTAATCAATTTAATGAGCTTCTCAACTTCAATGATATAAAATAGTTATCTTGATATAAAAGCATTTTCAAATAAAAGACTAATTATACCATTAAATTGTAACTTAATTTATTATGATAAAATAATTTCTCAAATATTTATAAAGGTAGAAATTGTATACATCTATATAACATATGTAATAAAGATACACATTTTATTTTTAAAAAGGAAAAATTTCCTTGTAATGATTTTGCAAGTATTTTTATTTTTGTAAAACAATTATTCCAACATTATTTTAAATTGAAGTAACTCAAAAAATTAATTAAATTACGGAGGATAAAAAGCACGTGAAGTTTTTATTTTGAAAAATATTAC
Source organism: Solanum chiquidenum (assembly GCA_029582725.1). Classification (NCBI taxonomy): domain Eukaryota; kingdom Viridiplantae; phylum Streptophyta; class Magnoliopsida; order Solanales; family Solanaceae; genus Solanum; species Solanum chiquidenum. The sequence goes on along the minus strand of JAJOOS010005920.1, from coordinate 12,299 downwards.
AACATCTAAAATTATGAAGAAGTTATAGTATAAGCTACTACTTGATCGAAATTTGTGACAACTTCTATGTGATTTGGTCATGCTGCACCAAACAAATCTTCCACAAAAAATATTGATTGTAATTATTGTTTCCACTTTAGACATTATTGCAAAGTCAAAGGAAATAAAAAAAAATTAAAGTTATAAATTTTCCTTTCTTAAGTGACCTCTATTTCACTATTTAAGATATTTTTTTAAGAGAAAGATTAAATTTTGGATAATTTTAAATAATATGGTACATAGAATTACTTGAGATTATATTTTTATCTTTTATCTTGTATATATCAACTCTTTCACCCTAAAACAGAAAACAAAATATACATTAAATTATAAGTGACTGTGGATGGCAGATTCCCCTTTTGATTTCCTCTATATAATACACAAATCATGCTCTGTTTTCTTCATCCAACTAATTTCCTACCCACTCAAACATTTGTTTTACTCTTTATTTTCTTTGTTCTTTATAAGTCATCCATCTTCCCCTTCTTCCCTCTCACACAAAATATCATTAGCTTCTTCTTTTTTTGTATGAATATTTTTTATTTTTGTAAGATTTTCTTGCTTAGTATTCCATTTATTTTGTAGCTAACTAGATGTAATTATATTTCGATATGATATTATTGATATCAATTGAGATATAGAAACGATTGTAAGAAGCTTCAAAATTAACAAGTCTAAAATATTGTAGATCCTAGATTAGGCTTAGAGTCTCTGAATTATGAAAATGATAATTGAAATTTTCTTGAAACACTTTTATATGTTAACATGACTAATTTGGATTGCTTTCCTAAAAAATTTCCTATAGATTTTTCAGTTGCTCTCCAGGAAAACCTAAATGATCAATCTTTAGAGATCATCAACCCCATAATTTCCATTCTTGTAATTGTTGATCAAGCTACCAACAAATGCTATGATCATTTCAACAAGCTCATCTTAGCCAACCAAGCTTTTTTCCTCTTTTACCATCAGTTGATGAGCTAGCGTATGTATCAACAGTTGTTGCAGCACCATAATAATGAATTGATCTGCTATAACAATTCATAATAGGGGCTAATATTCATCCTAATTACATTTTGTCCATGAATATTATGGTAATCCAAAATTGTTGAAGATATGTACTTTATGTGTATCATTTTATGCAACTGTGTTTAAAGATTTGTGTTCTGTAATTTAAATTTGAAATAAATAAATAAAATGGATAAAGATTATCTGTAAATTGAAGCAAGAGAAACTTACAGATGATACATGAATATTGTGCAAGTAAGGTTAAAAGACAATCAAAAGTTCTCCACTTCTGAGATATTTTCTCTTCACTATTTTTTTCATGTCATAGAAAGTTATGTTTAGTTCTATATTTTCGTGAAAAATAATAATAGTTATATTAGTGATGGTATAGAGACATGTAATCTTTTTGCCTCGTCTTATTTATTATTTTATGAGTATAATTACGTAATAGCAATGTTGATTGAACGAATCATAAAATTTGTTGATTATCTTTTTGATCCATGATAACTTGATGAGAAATTACCTGAATGGGGTTTATGGGGTTGATGATCATTAAAGATTGATCATTTGAGTTTTCCTGATGAGAAACTAGAAAATTAATAGGAAAATTTTCAAGAAAGCAATTCAATTTAGTCATGTCAACATTTAAAAGTCTGTCGAGAAAATTTCTATCATAATTTTGATAATTAAAAGACTCAAGCCTAATCTATGAGATACAAAATTTTCAAATTTATTAATTTTGAAAGTTCTTATAATCATGCTTATATCCCAATTATTATCACTCATATTAGCAATTCCAGTTGAACCCGAAACAAAGCCAGCCTTGCTTTCGTGGGATCAACTGGTCGTTTTCGATATAGAACTGGGCAAGTATGAGTTCAACTGCTCTTCCTTCGGAGAATGGAGTCAGGGAGTGAGGAGACGGAAATAATATTTTCATACCTTAAACCTATAGCTATCAATAGTCTGCACCTTTAGTTTTGTCAACACTGAGAAGCGAAAAGCTCAAGGTCAGGCAAGGCAGTCTAAGACCTCAAGAAGTAAAACATGTGGTGATGTTTTGTGTGAGAGGAGGGGGGAGAGGATGACTTATGAAGACTTATAACATATAAAAATAAAGAAAATAGTTAAGTAAAAGATGTTTGAGTTGGTAGAAAATTGCTTGGATAAAGAACATTGAACATGATTTGTTTATTATATAGAGGATCTCTAAGGAGGCACGAGGCACCCACCCACCCCGCCCATCCACATTCACTTAGAATTTAATGCATATTAAATATTTCTATTTCTGTTTTAGGGCGAGTGAAATTGACATATACAAGATAAAAAAACAAAAAATAATCTCAAATAATTTTATGTATCCTATATTTAAGATTATCTAAAATTTAAAAGTTCCCACCAAAAAGAAATCTTAAATAGTGAAACAGAGGTCCTTCAAAAAAGAAATTTGACAACTTCAATATTTTCTCATGTCAAGGTCCCTTTTGACAGTTCAAGACTGGTAAAAATGAGACTAGTAGTTACAATCAATATTTTTTATGGAAGATATATGTGCTTGGTATATGGATGAGAACACTAGTACATAATTATGAGGATTGGCTGACAGATGCACAAATTTTTTCATAGGTCAATTTTCTATTACTTATTTAGTTGTCCTATCTCTCATGCGAAGAATAGGAAGAGTGATTATAATGATATCATTTTAGTGGTGAAGCATTGGCATCAAACTTTGAAAGGGAAGATGCTATCTCAAAGTGGTAAGGATACATTAATTTGTAGTCTACTATAAAGTATTCTATTTAGCAATCCCCCCCCCCCCCCACAAATGTGTAATAAAAGTTTTACTCAAAAATTTTGCCAGATTATTTTGGAACAATAAAGAAACTAGTAGAAGAAATATTGGGTTGTCTCAATGGATACTTATTTGCCTAAAGAGGGAGGCGATCTTGATTCTATATCCCCTTTTCATATTTCTAAGGCTATTTTTAAAAAAAAATTGTGAAAATTAGAATTTGAAACTCTCTAAGAGCAAACCTTACATGGAATAAGTATTGCAAAAAGGAAAATCCTTTATTGGTGCAATGAAAAAGAGGTTCGTAGGTTTGAAACACATGATACAAAATAGAGATATTCTAGAGAAGTACATTTTGTAGGAACCAAAAGGTGGTTCAACCAACATCTTGTATAAAAATTGGACCAAGCTTTGTTCTTTATATCAAGAAGATAACTATCGGATTACGCATAAAATGGAAGAAATAAAGGAGTTGATGAATGAAGAGAGATGGGAGACGGTGAGATTGCATAAATATTCCTAGAAAGAATTGCCAATCATATTGTGGGAAATTTGAACAACTTTCTCACTATAGATCTAGCTGACAGACAATGATGGGTGCTTAAAGGCTCATGGAAATTTAAAGATAGTTATGTCGGGGAGTTATTGAGAGTTAAAGAAGGAAGCAAATTATTAATATAAGTATGTTTGGGTGAAAGGTCCGTCTTTCAAATCCTATTTTTTGGTTTGAAGAATTGGGAGTACCATCTGACAGTTCTATGGATTGTAATTATATGTGTTGTGCAATGCTTATCCTGAAAATAGTTCAACATCTTTTCTTCACTGGCAAAATGATAAAGATGGTATAAAAGTATTTTGCAAGTCTATTGATTTGCAAGGACCTTGGATACAATTAAAGTAGAACGCATGGAGGAATGCACCTAGTAATGAAAAGGTTACAACTATTATTATTGTAGTACCTGTTATGATATTATGATTTCTATGGAAGAAAAGAAACACTAATCTTCATGGTGGATTGTTCCTTTATGAGAAGGTAATTCATGAGATAAATGATTTCAATCATAACTTCATCTTCCTAAACTTCTCTTTATTGCAAAATTTATCTAAGAAATGGCCTCAAATGTTACAATTTTCGAAAGAATGAAAGTCAAGTTAATGACACATGATTGTGAGATGGAATCCCTCTTCTGTTGGATGGTATATATGCAACACAGATAATGCATCCTAGGGTAGCCCTCATCCTAGTGCTACTGCTTTTTGTGTCAAAAATAATGAGAGAATTATTTTAGGGGTGAAAAAATAGAGAATTATTGATTCCACAAATCTTATTACTGAAGTAGTAACAATTAGAGAAAGGGTTTAGTTTTATAATGATAGAGGTTATATTCTCTTGCTAGTGGAAACTGACTAACTTGTTATGCTCAATATATAGAAAAGAAGATAGAAAGTTCTCTAGAGTGGTGTGAAGGAGGTTGAACTTGTAAACATAGTAAGGGATGATGTCCCAATTCAGTTAAAACACACTCTTAGGAAAGGAAATTCATTGACTAATTTTTTTCTAACTTATCTATTCATTTTACAGGTACATACATGATAGAGAATTTCTAAGATATTCAACTTCTAGAAAAGAGAACCGTGAACATGTTTAAAATGTGTTTGCCTCATTTAAGACTTACTCAAATAAAAAACATATAACTCTATATCAATGTTCATTTATCACATAGGTTGAATCATGTAGAGCTAGAAAATAGTTAATCAATTAATGACCAACCTAAAGATTTAGTTCATATAAACTATTAAATATGCCACTAGGTAAGAGATTAAGGTGAACAATAGTAATTGACTACGACTTGAGTATTTAGGTGATTGATTTTATATTGTTTTAAGATGCAACTATGAAATTTTCTTTGTTGTTTTAGGGTTATTTAGCTACTATTTACTCATTTATCATACATTTTGTGGTTTTAGTCTCTTTGAGATTCATTCTATCATGGGAGAATAATGGAGAAGGTCAATGAATTCTTAACAACTAATTCTCTCTAAAATTTAAACAGTAACTTAGTTATAAATTACTATTGTTCTTGTTTCTAGAATTTATTTTTATTAGTGTAACGACCCAACCCACCAAACCATACAGGCACCTACTCTAACACTTATATAGGAAAACCCTAAACTCCAAACTTAACCTTCACATGAAGCATGTCCCATATGATCACACACAAATTCATATATGCATCCATCTCACCTTTCAAGTAATTCAGACCACTCAAGGATCCCTAAAATCATCCAAAGTATTTAACATGTATATATGGTCTACACAAGAACCATCCCAATATTTAAATACAAAGCCGGCCACTTATGGACTAACATGTTACAATATAACATAATAAACAAACTTAGTTCTCCCATGGAACCCACACACAAAATGTTAGTTTACTTGCATGGTGTCCAAGCAAACCATTGTTAGTACATACTAGGAATGGTACCATAGCCAACCATTAGTATTATGTATCCCTGTGGTACACAAGTCAACCATTAGTATTTATGTAACACCAAAGTTGGAAAGTCAAATTGGAGAGGAAAGGTTCCATTTGCTTGTCTATATCTTCAAACCCATGAGACCCAACTAATGTTTGTAAGACCATCTATGAGTCATAGATAGCATTCGTAGGAACTGAGTTGAGATTTGGAAAAAAATGAGTTTTCAAAATTGGGTCTACGATTGAGCAGGATGGGTCGTAGGATGAATTATTGGCCATAGGAAGTGCCCGTAGAGTTGATTCAAACTTGGTGAAATTTTGGACTCAAAGTTGAGGACTAATGACTTAGGTGGATCCACTAGCTAATGTCTATCTAGACAATCATATGCGCGTTGTTTTGGTAGATGCCGAGGACCAAACTTTTGCTAGTGGGATACATTAAACCAATACTCAAAACTTGGACGTTATCATGATTTTGGTACCGGTATCAGTTTGCCCTGATTACGGTTCAGTCCTATCCATGAATTTTTTTTAAAAAAATAAATTAAAAAACCTGGCAGGGTAGCATGTGGCAGAGCAACATGTGTTGAAAGCCTGCAATTCATAATTTGCAAATGCAATACAAGTACAACATTCAACTTTCACTGACTTGAAAGAGCAAATTTTATCGAAAACCGTGGTTTTCAGTATTCCCTTCACTCGGGAGACACCAAGATGTATCAGGACTTGCGGGAGGTCTATTGGTGGAATAGAATGAAAAAACATATTGCAAATTTTTTGGCTACGTGTCCTAATTGTCAATAAGGGAAAGTTGAGCATCAAAAGTCGAGAGTTTAGTCCTAAGATATTAGTATTCCTACTTAGAAGTGGGAAGACTTGACTATGCACTTTATTATTGGTTGTTACCCTACACCAGGCGACACCATGACTTGATTTAGGTTATAGTAGATCGTATGACGAAGTCAACTCATTTTACTCCCATCAAGGTTTTTTACTCGTAGGAGGATTATGCTAAATTGTATCTACAAGAAATAGTTACGTTGCATGGAGTGTTCCTATCCATTATCTCCGATCGTGGAACCCAATTTACTTCTCAATTTTAAAAGTCTTTCCAAAAAGATCTTGGTACTCATGTCAATCTTAGTACGATCTTTCATTCTCAAATCGATGGGTAATCGGAGAGTACTATCCAAACTTTGGAAGATATGTTGAGGGCTTGGGTGTTTGACTTCAAGTGTAATTGGGATGATCATTTTCCTTTGATTGAATTTGCATATAATAATAAATATCACTCAAGTATTGGTATGGCTCCATTTGAGGTTCTTTATGGTAGTAGGTATAGATCTCCTATAGATTGGTTTGAAGTGGGTGAGATTGCTTTGATAGGTACTGAGTTGGCTCATGAGGCTATGGAACAGGTTTGGCTTATTAGAGAAGGGTTGAAAACAGCTCAAATTCAATAAAATTCCTATGCCGATGTTAGAGGAAGGGATCTTGAGTTTGATGTTGATGATTGGGTGTACTTGAAAATTTCACATATGAAGGGTGTAATCAGGTTTGGTAAGAAAGGAAAACATAGTACCTGTTATGTTGGACCATATCAAGTGTTAAGGCATATCGGCAAGGTTGCTTATAAACTTAGGTTAACAAATGATTTAGCATCGGTACATTCAGTTTCCATGTGTCCTTGTTGAAGGAGTGTGTTAGAGAACTGACATCTATTATACCATTAGAGAATATTGGTATAAAGGAAAACCTTTCTTATGAAGAAGTTCTGGTTTAGATTTTGGACCAACTTCAAAAGTTGAGGAACAAGGAAGTTACATATGTAAAGGTGATGTGAAGGAATCAAATGGTTGAGGGTGCTACTTGGGAGGCCGAGGCCGATATGATGTCCCAATATCCTAATCTATTTCCCTCCATTGCTACCCTAGCTTGAGGTATTAAGCTTCTCATGGTTCATTCTTTTTGGATTCATGCGTCTTAGTCATTCTCTTGTTTCCACATGAATGCATCTATGTTTTATCAAATGATGTTTTGAGTAAGTTGTAGGTTGGAGTCAATTTTCCTTCTTGGTTACGAGCATTTATGTTATTGCATTCATGTTTGATTAGTCGATCTCTTTCCCCTACTCTTTTCATGCTAGCTTGAGTATCATTCAAGGAGGAGTGTTACCAAGAGGGAGATATTGTAACACCTTAGATTTTGGAAAAAGGAAAATATAACATTTTTAGCCAATGTTTTGTTCTATGGGTCCACTCTACGGGTCGTAGAAGCTTCTACAGACAGTAGAAGGCATCCGTACAAAGTGGGGTTGATTTTTAGGAAAATAAAGTTCTAGCATCTCATTCCATGATTAACCAGGATGGTCCGTCAAACATTTTACGAGTGATAGGTAGGTCTCATAGGAAGGTGCCCGATTTAGTTAAATTTTAATGTCAAAGTTGAGTTCTACAGTTGGAGCCTACGGACCACAGAAAGTTCTACGGTTAGAGCCTACGGAGTGTAGAAAGTTCTATGGGCGGTAGATAGGTCTCGTAAAAGTTGGTCAAAATTTAGGACCTCTGAACTTTCCTACGGATCACCGTAGGTCCAAACCGTAGAAGGTTTCAACAATAATTTTTAAGGGGTTTTGGGTCATTTTTCTATGTGTTTAGTACCTAAGCTATGTAGTTTTAACCCATATTCTAATTTCTATATAAGTATTTTAAGTCCTAAAACTACCCAATTCTAAATCATTCTCCTAATTCCCAAAACTCAACTACATTCATCCTCTCCAATTTTCTCTCAAGCTAAAGAAGAAGCTAGAGTTTCAACTAAGGACCTGCAATTCACCACAACTTTTGGTCCTTGATTACTAATGTATGTTAGTATTAACCAATGGAGTCCTTTCCTCCATTGGGTTCCTAAGATCTTCCAATTTTACAAGTTCAATTCTCAATTCAAAGTTAGGGTTTTATTCATTCTTCAAGGGTTCTTTTCAATTATAATTTAATTTTTCAATTTCTATCTTCAATTTCCTGAATTGAAGTAATTACATGCTTTTGAGTTGAATTAATATGAATCCATGCATGATACATAATTTTTTGACTATGAACACATGATGAAACTTATGAACTATGACATATGAATTTTTGAAGATATGCATACTTTTATGAAATTGATATAAATAACTTCAGGATGCTTTTAGATTAAAGTATCAATGAGATTGTGAAAGTTTTCCTCACATGCTACTATGATCATGATTATGAAAGGTTTCTCAAATAAGGATTCATAAGGTTGAAAGGTTTTCTCACCTAAGTAGAACCAAGATTTAAGAGCTATTCTAAATGAATTTAGCTTGTATTGGTAGCTTAATTGTGCCTTTAAATGGATGATCAAATGAACATGATTAATGACTATTCAATGGGACTTCACTTAGCACCGAGAGAATATTGAGATGGAGGCTCTTGTTAGTAGAGACCGGGTCTCTAGTAGCAATCTTCTTATCCCTAATTGCATGCCCTCGTAGTATTTCTTACCTAGTGAATCCACGTAAGCTAGAAATTTTTGGTCCTTATCTTGGCAAGTAGGACATCTCTTTTGGATGTGGGATATACACTAGATACCATGTTAAGCTCACATGTTCTATGTCTCTTAATGGTAAACTTCCCACAATAATAAACTAAGTTACCTTTAAAGTATCTCACCAAGTGTTTTAAATATGTTGAGCTTACATTGACCATGACTATGACTTATGTTTTCTAATCTCTTATCTTATGCATTATCTTTGTCTTTGCATGACATTAAAAGTCCTTTTAGCGTGATTTCATACTTTTCTGCATTGCTATCATACTTGGAACATTCCATGTACTAATGCATACTTGTGCCTATAATGTTTCACTAATGTAGGGTCCGATGCTCCTACTCTCATACTTATGGTTAGCTGATATCTATTGGCATTCGAAGTTTGGTGAGTCCACATGTTCCAGGAACAAAAACTTTTACATGCTTTTCTTTATTCCACCTTGATTTAGATCAAACTTGATGAAACTCCACATATGCTTCTCGATCTCGACTCACGTGGTCGGTGGATTCTGAGTCTACAATAAACATAGGGTAAGATTCTGTTAATAAAAATGTGCTAGAAACATATATAGCACTTAGATATGCATTTAGAATGCTACCTTTTTCGGATCGGTACATTCACGAGCAAAGTGCCCTAGCACTTGCAATTATAGCACTTCATTTTGTTGTTGTTCCTCTTCTTGAAGAACCGCTTTCCTTTGTTGGAATTAGGCTTCTACTTTTTGTTAGAGGGTTCGTCTCCAATCTCTTTGTCTTTCCCATTTATTTCCAATTCTTCTCACGCTTGCAGCCCAGAGACTTTGTGCCACTTGACTCTGCCACAAAGGTGTTAGAAGAAGCTATAGGTGCATCAAGCCGCTCATCCAAGCTTTATAAGCTTCAAGGTCTCTTCTATGTTGTTTAGTGTTTCCCTCTTCTAGTTGATTCAAAACATTATTTATACCTCCAAGCTCATTTTTCTCTTCCAGTACATACCATATTTTACGATTTCAAATGTCGTAATTATCACTGTTCAGTTTTTTCACCTTTGTTTGAGTTAACAATGATACTTTTTTATGCCATGACTATACTTGAGAGGCAACTAGGCAAGAATATTTTAAATTAATTTTGCATGTGACATACACATTCAAGCAAATCAATTCTCATAAAGATTTTATATTTAATGTAAAATCAAAAAGATACATAAGCATCTAATTATCATTTACAAATTAAATATTTAATCAGAATTTGAAACTAATTTCTTAATGTGTATACTAATATATTTTATACCATAATCACAATGATTTACATGTCTAATAATGAAACATCATATGATAATATGCAATAGAATAACAATACACTAATCCATAAAAGGATAAAACCAATATATTTATATTAAAGCATAATCAAAGATGTTCAGTACATAATTTGTAAAGAATAAATAAGATATTCAATACTAAACTACGCTTCTATGGAATGTTTTGACCCACTTAACTCCTATATCCACCATATACCTCCATAATTGTTCGTTATGCCCAATCTCGTAATATGTTTTAAATACTCTGGTAAGGAATGATACAAAACGTTGAATGCAACTCACTCATCAACATGAATGAAATTTTCATCAATCTCATCTAATTTCATGTTAAAAGATTTGAGGAAATCTAGTAAGTAGTAAAGGGGATTGATAACACTCAAATTTCCTCTTTAAAATCAATTAAAAGGGACATCGGTTGTAGCCAATAAAAATACCCAATGAAGAGTCGAGGTCGAATCCCACATGAAATGGTATATCATATAGAATACTATCAAGACATTCAGATTGTAAATTCATTCATTTGTAATAGTAAAAGCAAGTGGGTAGATGATTCCACCAATTTAATAAAAATATTTGGTTATCAATTGTCTCAAATAAACTAAGATTTCTGAGAATTCAAGAGTTAACAAACAATCTAGGGGTGTAGGGATTGAAAATCAATGTCACATAGGGATAATTGTGTTGATCTGTAGTGAGAACACTCATGAAGAGGCTAGGTCATCTTCAATGACACTAATCTTCTTTCGATCTCAAAGCATCTTTGCATAGAATCTCCTTTCGGTCTCATCTATATAATATACCAAACAACCCAATACCTTACTCACACTCTCTCTCTCTCTTGATGCAGAAGTAGGGTAAATAGATCTGACCCATAACCTCTATTTTCAAGCAAGTTACAGACATCAAACCTAAATTGCTAGTATCAAACTAATTACTCACTTCAATCAATCTCTTTCGAGCATCGACTGGAGATCAGAAGTAGGAATTAAGTTTGCAACCTTAACCCATAAGTTAACTCCATGCAAATTAGCCCAAATTCATGTATGAATAACAATTAAATAGAGCATAACACAATACCCACTACATTAAATCAACACCGAACCCCATAAATGCATCGCTAGATCTTGAGGTTTTAGCCACCCATCCCAAAAAGCAAAAGAAGTATAGCTTTCATGAAAGAAGCCATGGGCAACATGAAGTTAATTCATTAAGAGACAACTCACTTTAAATTTTAACTTCAATTTGTCATTTCAAGTGAAAAGTTGAAAACACCCCAAAAAACTAGCAAGTGTTCTTCACAAGGCAAAGTGTTTATCTCCAACTCCAAACTCACCAAAGGTTAAAAAAATGAGAATTGTTTCACACTCTTTTTCTCTCTCCTTTGGGCTATTTATAGTTTTCCAAAATTTGGCCCAAAACTCAATACACTACACTTTGTGCGATGTTAGTTAGCTCGCCAAACTCATTTGGCGAGTTATCATTCATGCTTCAACTCATCATCTCTTGCTTTAGGCTTCAGGTGTTTGAACCTCAATTCACAAGCTCATTCGAGTTTTCCATTCACATTCGGCAAATCACCGAGTACCACCTTAGTTCGCCTTGCGAGCCTTCAATTTTTCTCCTTGCACTGTCGCTTTGGGTGATGATCAATAAGGTCGCCTTTCTTATTCGGCAAATCACCCTTTCTTTTGGAGTTCGCCGATTTGTCTTTGTCACGCCCTGAGACTACCCCCGAGACGCGGACACGGGACCTAGGACCACAAGTGATCCCAAGCTAACCCTGCTGGCATGATCATGAACATACTAAATATAATCTGAGTAATAGAATCTGTGCGGAAGCTAAATCATAAATAAGATGAAAAGATGGGGAATACCCATATACTATAACTGCGATATATGAAAAGTGATGAGTTTAATACAAGGAAGTTATCAACTCAAAAGTAAGCTGAATCTAACTATGTCTGAAATAAGCCTCTAAACTGACTAGCAATAAAGCAAGAGCATAATCTGAACATGATATAGATACTGAATGCTGAGAACTGAGCTAACTGATGCAATGACCAAATTTATAACATGCTGAGACTGAATACTGACTGTACTGAAATATGGTCAATGCAAT